>JASANE010019614.1:0-11397 GCA_030248225.1 Trileptium ribeirensis | reverse complement strand
GCAAGTTGTGATGGCAATATTACCATTGACTAATTTATTGCACTATTGACACATGGTAATTAGTTTCAGAATGCGATGGGCTGGTTGATTTGTGAAGAGTGTGGAGACCAAGGGTTTAATTACGACTAACCTAGTTACGACCACAAAAGTGACAGTCAGTTTAGTTTACGTAGAGTAACTAATGGCGTAATGCAATGTGAAAATATGTGAATATTTTTGTTCTTACTCTTTTGATCGAGATTTCTGCAGGATCAGCGTATTGGCCAGTTATACTATTGTGGAATCCTAGTGCGTACATACTTGACCACTGCTGCAGTGCGTTCGTTCATCCCAGTCGGAGTGTCCCTGGGAGATTTCCGCATGTTGGAAGTGTCGTAGGAAATCGTTTTGGTTGTCCGCCGGATGTTTTCACTGAGACCATTCAGGGTTACGCAGGTTCTTCCAATTTTGCAAACGCTATATGGGAGTCGAAGAAAATCATGTCGGAAAGTGGTTAATGTTATTCAAAAAATAATCCAGTCGACGGTCCACAATTGCACGCCAAATGCCCTACTCACAAGGTGCCAATTCACACGAAACTTTTTTACGAGTGATCGTTTTGACCTGTAAGCCGTTCTTATCAATAGACAGATGAGATGCAGAGGAATCCCAGTAAAACGAGGACGTATCGCTAAAAATATATATTCATCGGAACAATTTGTGTCGCGCGGACGATTTTAGTTCTAAATGCATTAATCTAAATCTAACCGCAGGTTATCTCCGCGAGGCGAAGGGAGCGTTGAACCTTTATCATTCCCAGGTTAAACAAATCAATTATACGTAATCTCACTCAGTGTTTCGTCTTAACGATTATTGAGATTGAGATTGTTGTAACGGAGCGAGTGGAGTTTTCATTGAGGGTGCTAGGAAAAAAATTCTGAAAATTTGCTTTTTTGTCTGTTTCTGTCACGCATAACTCATCTTCGGTTGCATGGATTTCGATAATTTTTCATGTGATACCAAAAATGGGGAGGGTGTACCTTTTAGTTGAGCGGGAACAGTTCCGACACTATATTCGTGGTCAAAATGGCAAACACATGTTTTAAGGGTTCTTTGCTAAATCTGAGCATACGGTACTAGCCTTCCGCTGGCTATATTTCGCAACACAGGTTTCGCATCGAAAACCTAAGGTCCCAGAATCAGCTCATGGAGATCTACAACTTTGCTGTTTAAAACTTTTTTGTGGGACTACTCCCTGGACCGATGTGTGCCCGAATATGGCCGGTTGATCCTTTGCCAGAAACGATTTTTCAAATTTAGGCATGTTGTGTGTTGTTACCTTACAACGATTGTCTATAAGGTTAGTACGCTGAGTACTACGATTTTGCTGTTTAGAATCTAACTTGACTAGATTATACCGTTTTCGTGGTATTTCAAGGTTTTTACGATCGACGAACCCGATTTCCAAAATGTGAGTTTTCATTTGTTTGGTTATTTATTGCTTCCAGACCGTCGAGAATGTTCTATATATGTGTTTTTTCGGGACGCTGAATACTAATGGTTTGGTTATCTAAGGTCCAGCATGAATGTTACATGTTTTTTAGACGTTTTCATTGGACTTAGGGTAAATGAACCCGATTGCCAAAATACAACCTGTCTTACATATTGCGTACAGGGCATCGAGAATGGTCTCTATATAAATGTTTAGGCATGCTGAATACGTTAGTTCGGTTATCTAGAGACTAGCACGAATACTTTTTGCGATTTCAGTTTTTTGTGGATTTAGGGTCCACGAGGTTTTAGGATTTTCAATGGGTTCATGGTTACAGAGGTTTTAATGTAGCATATACAGCAAACACAAAGCCTGTTACAAGTGATAACACAAAATTGCCACTTGCTGAAACCACGCTTGCTAGTTACTAATTTTATTGACTCGCCTAAATAGTTTCCAAATTATTTCTATTATTAGTTCGACGTATGTTGTCTATCATTCATATTAGCAGGTCGTCGCGGACATAATCGGAAGAAAAAGGCGCTGGTCAATGTCGTTTCGTTTGATAACAATCGTCGGTAAGTATCGAACTACTCACTCATGTTTAACGTAATACATATTTTAGAAATAGAAATGGTAGCTCATTTTTGGGTGAATAGATTTCGATAAAAACTTCATTTTTCGTTCGATAGCAAAAGTGATGACGACGTGCCCTTTAGTTCAGCGCTAAGAGCTCCGAACCCATTTTGTTGATCAGAATAGCAACGATCGCTTTTAAGGGTCCTTTCTTAAATCTGGCTATGAGTTACACAGCCCATATGTCGTGGCAGAGACTTCACATGAAAAAACGCTCATCGAAATCGGCAACTTTGACTTTTTATAAGACCATTCTTTGGGTCGCTGTGAGCCTGGATGTGGTTCGTCTTCCCGAAATTTCTTGGTGTTCGGTCGTTAGACTCAGAATATTCTTCGAGACGTGCGCTAAATTTTTTAAATTCGTTCCGTTCGTAACGTGTCTCAGAATTATAAAATTTTGTTTGATTTTTGTTTTGTATGCGTTCGTTCGAAAGGCTACACTAATTTTTCTCAAGCACTATTACTAACTTTGTATATATTCAGGTTCTCGGAAAGCGACGGTCATATGAAGCGGATAATCAGGGCTGGCGGCGGTACCGTAGCGAACCAGCCCTATAAAAGTTCAAGCGGACACGCGATTAGCTCTGTCCTAAACGCATGGAACCAGAAACCGTGTCCGGGCTTACAGCGGATTGACTCGAATTCATCGGCGCCCCCCGAGATGGTCAACAGTGTGAACTACAGCTGTGGAACAAGTGGCACCAACACACCGCAGAAGCATGCGTTGCCGTCACTGTCATCAGTCGAAGGTTAGTCCTTGTTGTTCCGCTCCTACCAGCTTAATTAATAACATCAAGAGCGCGTGTTGCTTTTCGAGGGGGTGTCGTGATTCCATGCACCAAAATTGGTTCCGATCCCCCTCCCCCCACAATTCTAAGGGGGTTCGTTGGAAAAAATTCCTATCCTCGACCCGCATAATTATTTTCAAACGACCCCCTTCAAACAGTGGGTGGTCGAAGCAAATTTTGTTGTATGGTATCATAACCCACCTCAAAAGTGAGGGGTAATACCATCTCTCAAATCTTGGGAGGGGGGGTAAGGTCAAAATGGATCGCGTCATCGATGTCCGACGCGTATCTATGGTGATGGCGAGATGTGTTATAGTTTTCTCAATAAGTCATCATAAACTCTTGTTAACATTAATTAATAACTACTATTGGACATTTTGACCGAAGGAGTTTGTGTAAAAAATTGATGTCTCAAAACAAGCCTAAATGAAATGCTTATAAACCTTTATAATGCCACACCTTGTTCTCCAGCTCTCATAGTGTGAGAATGCTGATGCCGTAGTAACATTACATATTTTGAGCGCATAACGTTGACTTAAATGTTGAGATCTGTTCAAGTACAATACTCGCCGGAAAAGGAGTGCTTACGGAACAAAATCTTCTATTTGTGAACAAGCCTCCAGCAAACTTCAAACGCGTCTCTAACAATCTGAAAAAAGTGTGCTAAAATTTTCCAAAATTATTCAACGGTTTTTTCCAGCGAATTTCGAACAAGCATCGAATGAACTACGCCCGGTTCTGACGGTTACGGTATGCGTAAGCAGACTTGTCTTCATGGACTCAGAATTTTATTTTCCAATAATGTTTAAGCTCTGACGATCTAATTATTTTTTGAGGAATGAACTGTTTATTGCCATTTGGCATCAGTATGGGGTCCGCAACCGAGAGCTGAATCTTGGTTCAATTTAACTGTAATAATAATGTTTCACTTCCTGATTGTGAACCTCTATAGTTACTTTAATATTTAATCGAGATATGCATATTGGTTTCTAGTGTACCAGCTCCGGCTAAGTTGTGGTTAAGTTTAGGCATTAAAAATGGAATGTCATGATTTCGTGTGTAAGTACATGCACAAAATTTATCTAGGCATTATCTACAATTTAAGTAAGACTGTGTGGGACATGACAATATATTCGTCCAAAACTACGTTTACATTACTGATTACCAGCATCTCGGCAGGGTCAACCTTTGCGGGGGGACGAATTGGGGCAGCACTCCTCAAGCGAACTGGCGGTAACCTGATAATGGAGAAAACGCATGAAAACGGGCCTGCCCCGCTTCAACCGGTTCAATTTAGCTTTATATTCTCAAAAAATTTTGTGGGGGCATAATTTTCTGGACAGGGATCGAAAATTTATGGAAGGGGAGGCGGAAACTACCTGGCCGCGAAGCAGTGGCTGTCCAACTATCGGGCTCCCTCTAACGAGATGCCATGACTATCTTATAAACAATTTTCAGTATTGTTATCCACATTGTTGCTCTGTTGTTGGTACGTGGCTTTTGAATAAGCCCCACACAATTTGAGCTTATGGTTTTCCGTCAGTTGTCGTACTAAAATAATTACGTTAACAAATAAACTAATAGTCTTGGCGTCAATCTATTACGTCCATTAGATCAAATCAATCGGTGTGTTTTATTTAGGCTGAAAATTCGAAATCAGTAGTTAATTTACTTAATTGCTATTCTAACTTGAGCTAATTCGGATTGATAGGTGTCGTACGTAATGTCGGTTGTACTGTATTCGCCAGAAATGACTGTCGCCCTTCCAACAAACGAATATAGAGCAGAAACGGGGCTAAATTATTTACCTTTCAGTGAACAACTCTTGAACAAACTTGGAACTGATTTCGAACAAATTTTAAAATTGTGTAAAATTTTTGAGCAACATTAATTTGTTTCGAGTGTCGTTGGTTGGCGTCCTTATTTGGAGTCGCTGAAAATGATGCTGAAATCATTAGATTTATTTTCTTTGGCCGAGGCACAGGTTTGCCGTCCGCGGGGGGAAGATGCCGGACATTTGTCTGACTTTGGTATAACTTGGGACTGCCAGAATCAAGAATCAGAAGTCAACGGAATGGCTAAAACAATTACTAACTGGAGCTAATTCGGATTGATAGGTGTCGCCTGTGAGGCGGCGGTTGTACGACGGGGGGTTTGTGGTTATTTATCACCACCGCGGCTACCTGAAAATTGTTGTTTATGTTTTCCAATAATTGAGCTCTTTGTTTAGATAGAATGCGACTTGCTTTGTGCTTGGGCCATGTGGTCAGAAGCGTCTTCAGTCTTCTGCACAAGCACTTCGGGTTTAATTAAGTATTCTTTTAACCAAAAACGAATCAAACTAACTGGTCTTCGGCAGTCAGAAGCTTGTGCCTGTCGATATTTGCAACAACTCCATTTTGGCTGACAAGCAACGTTGGTTTATTTGGGCCAAATAAATTTTGTGCTTATTGTGGTTGGTCTTGAGGGCACTTATTAATCGTTGAGGCCATAATATTATGGATTGCTTTCTAACTAACTTATAGTATATTAATTGTAATTTAGATGCACTGACATCGCAGCTATTAGAACACGACCAAGAAGAGGAAGATGTGCGCTCGGTATTTGACTCAATTTCGACGCCGTCACAAACTGCGTCTCAGTCCCCGACAAACCTAAACCTTGCAGCAATGAACTCCAGGTATCAAGACTCGTCCGTAGGCAGCGGCCGTGGCATCAGAAATTCTCCGGGGAGTAGCACGCCTAGCCCTGTTTCTGGAAGTGGAATGGTGGAAACCGGTGAAGTTCAAGAAATCGGGTAAGTACTACTTAATAGCCGGAATGACGCTTATTTATATTTTATTAGTTTATAATGTTTCCGTCACTACTCTACGGTTTACCTTAGAATAAGCTATTATACATTCTTATGATGCACGAAAAAAGATTTTATTTAGTATTTTTTGTTGTTAAGTTTTTGCGCAGCTGTTTCCAATTGTTTTTCTATTTTTCTCGCCGAGAGATCGTTTTATCACCGCGAACACCACGTTTACGGTAACCTATGAGATGAAAACTTAGCTATTTATCCCGGTTTGCAGTGTTTTGTTATAGGTATCTTTGGATTACGTCATCTTCCAATGAGATGCCTATGATGTAGTATCTATAACTTATTATCGAAGTTACTATATATGCTTTTATTCGTTGAACGTGGAAAGTGACACAGCAATAATTTAGAATCACATGTTTTTACCGTCTACACTCATTGCCAGCCCTTCCTCCCTCCTGTTTCCACGCGCAGCCAAGCGCGCGGGAAATTTTGACACTTATGAGTATAGTTAAAACATTTTTACGGGAAAATTGGAGCAAGCAGGGGAAAATTATGAAGAAAAAATTGGCGACTCGTGAGAAAATTTACATTTTTACTGGTCTAGTGTCATTAAGTCGACGAATCTCTTGGGTACCTTTAGTATACATTTGGGTCAGCTGTGATTTCCATTTTGTCGAGGATTATTTTGCTGAATTTGCTGTTGATTTTTTGCTTGTTTATTACAGATCACCGTTGCTATCGCCGACAGTCGCAACCTCGTTTCACAACTCGGCGGGTAGTTTTAGCCCCTTGCTGCATAGCACAAGTGCCTGTGGTGGTAGCGATGTTACGGCGTCGTTTATTCCTGTGGTCACTTACGATCGAAATAGTCCTAGTTCAAAAGGTTATGCCTATAATGGAGATATTAGTTTCGGTTGGCTTGAAACTGCATATTTATTTGACTTTCTATAACTGCTTCCAAATTAACCGGGGATAAATCGGGTTCCCCCAGGTTAAACTAGGGTGGACCACCAGCTGTACTTGGGGACTGAGAATGCGAAAATAGCATACGTAACTGGCGGATGCACACTAAATATATAGTAATAATGCATATTATATTGTCGAACTTTATACATTGGCAGTAATTATAGTGTTTTTAGCCCGGTAGGGCAAAAATTATGGATTTTTTAGTTTAAATTGGCATATTTTTGTCTCGCAGAGAATAATTGCCCATTTTAGTGGTGCAGAAAAATAGCTGGTGGCTGAACTGGGGAAATAAAAAATACCTGGGGTCACCTTGGGGGAAAGCCGAAATACATGTTCCCTCCGTGGGAAAGCCAGATTATAATGTCAGTTGGGAATGTTGAGAATGAGACCATAAGCATCCGAGGCCTAACTGCATGTAAAGTTTTTGAATTCGAGTGGAATGAGAGAGCGAAGCGAGCTCATTCCACCCGCGAGCGAGTTGAACGAGAATTTTCAATTTTGGCTCTGGAGGGGGGTTGAGGAGGTCCTGTCTGTGTGTCTGTCGCACCTGGATCTCGATAACGGTTGAGCGGATTTTGATGCAAAATAGCTCATTCGAACCGCAATGATCGATTTAGGTGTAGTAACGGAGCCGTATTTTTGAATTTTTCCCCGTGGGAAAAGTTACGGGGCAAAATGACGTCATTTTGGCTCATTTTTCGGGCACCCATCCAGTTTTTGCGATTTTTCTCAATAAGTAAACGAGATATCCACAAACTAATAGGCCTATTCCATGTAGCTTTACCAGGGCTTTCCAATGATATATAACAAGTTTTTCAACTACGTCCCAATCTGGAGTCTATAAGCTTACAGTTGGCGCCAAATTTCATATTTGGTGAAAAGTCGTGGGAAATGCACCTAAATATGTGCTTATTGTTGGTTTTAGTGTCAGATATGGGGTTTTCTGGGCCAACAAGCTGATTGCGAGTGTCAAAAATATTGTGTGGCAAATATTTTTCTCCATTCTGCTTCATACTTGGTATGAAAAATGTTTTTCTCAAGTGTCGGTTTGAATTTTTTAACGTTCTTTTCACGGTCAATTTAGGGTATTGAATTATTAAATTGTTAGTTCATTGTTATTGTACTCGTTGTATGATGTTTTGTCTACTGCATACGTTGGCTAGCAAAAGAGGCGGGCCTAATTATGACTCATCACTCACGGTTTATGTAATGCTGCGCCTACGTACTGTGTGTAGGCTTTGTTTGTGTGTGCTTTCTACATCAGACTTCGGGGGATTGTTCTCATCACTCGAATTCTGGCTCGCAAGCGAGTTTCACTAGTTGTAAAATTTCGACGGACATAAGCTCAGGAGCCCTCATTTTTGTCAAGCACCGTCAAAAAATATCAGCTACTTCTGCCTTAATTTGCAGAAGCCAGCTAACGAGTGCCGTTGCAATCTGGCACGACATATGGCCCATTATGTGTAATGTTTCTTGTCGTTTGAGAACGCGATATCCTATCGCGTTATGTTATACCATCTTTTGCATTCGCCAGCATTCGACGATAACCAAACTTATTATTTGACTTGAAAAAGTATTTTAGCCGTTGGATTGAAAAGCCTAGGTCACATCAAACATTAATTCACCCGCGGCATGTGCTTTAGTTTGAAGTATTTTACAGAATAACCATAATTACTTATACGAAATTGGCCAAAGTTAGAGATTAGTGACTGCGGTTAGAAGCCCATGATATTCTCCTACTAATGCGATCTTGTGATTGCGAGTGCAATTCAAAATCTTACTTTTCCCACTGCTATTCAAAATATCAAAAATTTCATTTTATGCACGAATTACTTAGCTATTTTTTGACTTAAACTGCCAGTTTCAACCCAGGTCACAGCGTAGCGTCTAGTTTGTTAAATTTTAAAAAAGAGGGTTTAGTAGTTCGATAACAGAAACAGACATATACTACTTACTTATACTATAGATTTATGTGTATGCAACGTTAAATTTGATCGAAGATAAATTGAGAAATGGCGTTAATCCAATTTCGAGGCAGAGAGTTTTTTGATGTCGACGACACACTATGGGGGTCGATGGGGTTTTAATACCTAAAGTACTACTCTTGTTGCGGTTGGCGGTGCACTAGGTGGTCGATGGGGTTTTAATACCTAAAAATACTATTCTTGTTGCAGTAGCGTTATTTATTGCAAATTACATTACATTATTGCTACTGCATTAATTTCGATAGAACACGTATACAACACAGTATAAAAAACTACAAGCCACAATGCGCCATATAATATATGGCCAAATCGGAAATCAGGAAAGTGGAAGTTGAGAAATAGTATTGTGCAAAACGTAAAAGTTTCGTGCAGGGAGAGCGGAAATCTAGGGATTGTTATCACTGGGATTTATGGGGTGGACACGACCGGTTAACCCCGGCTCTCCCAGCAAAAAACTAGGAAAACCGATAGGACTCCTAGAAGCTTTGTGTAAATTTGAATACAAGCAAAATTTTAGTTTAATACTAGCCGGATTATTATGGAGTTTAATTTTGTATTAATTTTTGATTCTGAAATCCGAACCAAATTACGCTGAATGATTTTAGACATTCAGGTGGCTGTTACAAAGGCAATAGTTAATGAACTCGTCCAATTTTCGCTTCCACATCAGATATTTTTTGTGCTCGTATGGCATGGTATAGTGCGCGTCATGAATGACTGTTTCCAATGTATAGTACGCGCCGTAGATGACTGTCGGGTTTCGAGTGAGGGAGTGAGCGATCGTTTGTGCTCTGAAAGAGGTGGGACAGTTTGAAGTTGAGCCCCACGTTTTAAGCATTGAGGCATTGTTTGTGCATCCCCGGAGTGTAATATAGCGATGTACTGTTCAAACCACATGCTTACACCTCTTTCCGCTACGGAATTGATTGCATCCTTTCAGGCCAGCCAACTGCATTGATTTCACTGTGGTACCGAGTTTTGATTCAAAATATAATAATATATTATACTGCAAATTGTGTACGTCTCTAAGTTACATATTCAAGGCTCAGAATAAATTCACCAACTTGGCGATGCTACTAGTTATTCTAATAAGTGAGTGAACAATAATTTAGTTATGTTTTGTCAATATATTGTTGTAATAATCATTACTGAACTTGTTTGTTGTCTTTTCCAGAATATAACGATGGTCAGTCGTCTGTGATAACATCGGACAGTGCTGATAATGGTAAGTTTTTCATTTAATACGATACTGTTTTGCTTCCCCCAAAAAACTAAAACTATTGCAGGGGCTTGGCGAGCTCAGGGCCCCTAGTTTGGAACCGTGGGAACTAAAAGTAACGCATGAGAGGGTTAGCTATGCGATAGGTTAATTTTTAATTAACCCTTTCATGCCCGAATTAATTAGTGTATCGTGCAATGTTTGACAAACTCAAGCCTGCGCCAGGGATCGAACCCGAAACGCACGGGTGAAACTTGTGTACGCAAACCACTGAGCTATCTGAGAGCTGTTGCTCGGTTCCGTAAGGAACCTCACAATGCGAACGAATAACAACGCACGTTCAAACGTACGATATACGACAAACTCAGTAAACACAACGAGTCGCAATGTGCGTTGGGTCCATTTGGGCCTTAGAGGGCATGAGAGGGTTAGCTATGCGATAGGTTAATTTTTAATTAACCCTTTCATGCCCGAATTAATTAGTGTATCGTGCAATGTTTGACAAACTCAAGCCTGCGCCAGGGATCGAACCCGAAACGCACGGGTGAAACTTGTGTACGCAAACCACTGAGCTATCTGAGAGCTGTTGCTCGGTTCCGTAAGGAACCTCACAATGCGAACGAATAACAACGCACGTTCAAACGTACGATATACGACAAACTCAGTAAACACAACGAGTCGCAATGTGCGTTGGGTCCATTTGGGCCTTAGAGGGCATGAGAGGGTTAGCTATGCGATAGGTTAATTTTTAATTAACCCTTTCATGCCCGAATTAATTAGTGTATCGTGCAATGTTTGACAAACTCAAGCCTGCGCCAGGGATCGAACCCGAAACGCACGGGTGAAACTTGTGTACGCAAACCACTGAGCTATCTGAGAGCTGTTGCTCGGTTCCGTAAGGAACCTCACAATGCGAACGAATAACAACGCACGTTCAAACGTACGATATACGACAAACTCAGTAAACACAACGAGTCGCAATGTGCGTTGGGTCCATTTGGGCCTTAGAGGGCATGAGAGGGTTAGCTATGCGATAGGTTAATTTTTAATTAACCCTTTCATGCCCGAATTAATTAGTGTATCGTGCAATGTTTGACAAACTCAAGCCTGCGCCAGGGATCGAACCCGAAACGCACGGGTGAAACTTGTGTACGCAAACCACTGAGCTATCTGAGAGCTGTTGCTCGGTTCCGTAAGGAACCTCACAATGCGAACGAATAACAACGCACGTTCAAACGTACGATATACGACAAACTCAGTAAACACAACGAGTCGCAATGTGCGTTGGGTCCATTTGGGCCTTAGAGGGCATGAGAGGGTTAGCTATGCGATAGGTTAATTTTTAATTAACCCTTTCATGCCCGAATTAATTAGTGTATCGTGCAATGTTTGACAAACTCAAGCCTGCGCCAGGGATCGAACCCGAAACGCACGGGTGAAACTTGTGTACGCAAACCACTGAGCTATCTGAGAGCTGTTGCTCGGTTCCGTAAGGAACCTCACAATGCGAACGAATAACAACGCACGTT
>JASANE010019612.1:0-12976 GCA_030248225.1 Trileptium ribeirensis | reverse complement strand
GCAAGATGTGATCCTTAATTTTGGCGGCTTGAAGTATAGTAAACCGTGTGAATGGATGTTCCTAAAAGCTTTAAAATGTTGTTTGCGAGTTGCGAACCTCGGAATAACAAACCATATTGTGATGATTGGACTTTACGAACTTTACATTCATTAATCATGTATTTATAATGTTTTGTAAAGTTGGTATAATTTCAAATTGAGACCCGAATTATTTTGGCAAGCATACGTCCCCGACCGAATCAGTGTTAGTCCAAATAGCCTTTTTATGGAGATATGTGCGGAGCAACGGTAGAACTTAGCGCTTGTAGGCCGAAGATCGAAAATACATTTTAAGGAGAGTTGAAAATTTTACATAAACAGATTTCATGACGTTCAAAACAATTTGACACTCCGTCGAGTAATGCCTTTATGCGATTAAAGACAAGTAGTAATTAAACCGTGTTAATAGCTTTGAAATTATATTCTACCGTACCGCGAATTATTAAAGTTCATGTAATTAAATTATATTGCTGTGACACTGATATTTTGGTAAAAACTTAAACCATCCAAGTAAATTAAGACTTATGGGTTATATGTCCATACGCCAAACCCCAAACTTTGAAGAACCAGTATTTCTGATACCAATCTACTCAGCCATAAAACATGTACTACTACGCATACAAACGGTTGGCATCCATAGTCGAGGTGTGTGCCAAAGAGTCGTGAAGATTTAGTCAAACGATTGTGCTCTGTCGAAACCCGGTGAGATAATTGGACACGAAACGTTCCTATCTCATCCGAAGGCGTCGACAAAGCAAACCTTGAATGACAGTAATCCTGAGACTACTAAAAACTATGTGATCTTGGATCGAATCTTCAATCAGGAAAACCATAAAACATGAGTTTAATTTTGCACAAACTCTGGTAAGTACGAATTATATGTTTAAATCTGGCAAACTAAATAACATCGCAATTGTAGCACCTGATGATTATATCAACAGTAATTTTCAGTTAGTCAAATTCCGGTGACATATTTAATTTCTGTCACTACCGAATTTCGACATAACAAAAAATAACTGCGCTGACCAGGTAATACGACTGAAACAGTCGGTGCCATAATGATCTTTTCCTGCTGCCTTGATCTATCGATGTAGTGTCGTGAGCTACTGGAAAGCAATAGCTGGAATCTCTTTTGAATGGAAACAAGTGTCACTGGGCAGACATCCGCTTTTCTTAAATTTCTAAAACATTTGATCCCAATGAATACCGATGTTCTGGTTTTAACGCCAAATAGTTGAACCAATTTCTTAAGAGGCGACCACTGTAGCTTTAGCTAACAGTGGTTTTCGTGCATACATGCATTCGTGCATAAATCTGTATGTTATCACTGTAAAAAGAATTCCAAGGCTAATCACCTCTAAATTAAATCATTAAATGTGCACATGCTGGCATGTTAATAAACCTGGCGCAAAATGCAATTTTGGTTAATTTCAAGAACATAATTTAATACCGGTTTAGCCATGAATACATGCAATGTAACTAAAACAACTGTTTTCTTAGGAAACAACAATTTGCTATATATCACAGAACCAATGACCAGAAAGCAAGAACAAACTAAAATAAAAACATTCAGAACTTAGCTTTATATAAATTTATATAATTAATTTTGGCGCTATTTCAAACTAGTATTGTGGTTTCAAACTGGTTTTGAACAAATCATTTGCATAATTCATGTAGTATATTAATAAAATTTTAAAATTTAGACGTCAAATAATTATTGTACTTGTTTTCTTGACGAAACGACCGTACAATATTTATAAATTTGGTTATATTCTATAAAAACTGGTTTTACGCCAACAGTGGACTGACGGTAGTGCTTTGCAAGAATTGAAATTAAATAGTAAGAATACTGGTAAGCCCCATGGTGTATGCAGTATAATACTGTAAAACCATCGTTGACTGAAACAATTATACACTTGTACAAATCTATGTTATTCTATAACTTGATATTCGAAGATTGATTCAGAGGTCATTTGCATAAAGGGTGGACATGGTGTTCAGTCATACCCTGATAAAAAACAGTTCGTAATGATTTTTTGAGCTAGAAGTTTATGACAGCAATAGGATTTATGAGAAGCAATAGTATTTAAATGTAATAGTTTGCATAAACTTGGATTTATTTGTTTTTATTGATTTTCAGCACTTAATGTCTATTTTTTCAAGCGGACTATTAGGTGTGTCCGATATCACCAACATCTTCGGAATCATGAATACGCTATAAAATTTGCGCTTTGATGCGTACGTAGATTCCCTCGATGAGATAGGACTCTGTAGCGAATTTTAGTCAAACTCGAAAAATTTTGGCAAATCAGGTACCGAGATCAGGAGTTGTTTCGAGTCACAATATAAAGCTTTATATCTGCTGAAATAATTCAACTGCTCTGTGGTCAAAACAGAAAGTGAATAGAATTTTTGAGAAAATCCTCAATTAGCAACAATATTTTTATTTATTTCATTTGTCCAAAACCGAATTTCCCCAAGTAACCCTGAAGGGCGGTACGTTTAACGCCTCTTTGAAGAATTGGCAACAGTATTAGTTTCAACTGTTTCAATGTGTCAGGAAACCATAAGATTAAGTTTCGGCATAATTTAAAATAATCGATACTTTATAGGACCTCAGCGGTTAATATTACTTTGGTTTCACACTAGCTTTGTAATTGATGATTGAACCGACTAGATTACAGTGTACGAACCTAAACGAATCTCTATTATTAAATAGTATTTCAAAGACACACTAATATAATCTTTTTTTTATAAATAGCACTTTAGATTTGTAATTAACGCCTATATGCAGGGTGAATCTCTTAACCCGTGTTTTCAAAGCTGAGCCTTTTTAATTTACGAAATTATATTTCATTCGTATTTCTAAAATTGTTAATAAACTAGTTATTTCCAAGTTTATAAAATTAAATTAAAATTTGCAAATAAAATATTTAGTGAAGTAAAGTCGCTTACAAATTAAAAAGCATAACAACACAATATAACCTGCCACTGTATCTTCCCCGTAAGTTTCATATAATATATTTTAAATTGGGGTACATTTATGGTATATATTTATTCAAAAATTTTACGTCTATCGATATTTCGAGTTGACCGACCGTACATTGCATTTACTCTTTTCATGATAACGTCTGAAAATATGGTCGAAAATGGTATAATTTTTCGCTTCTTATCCAATCATATTTGAAATTAATTTATCCTATCACAAAAACAAACTTTATGTTTTAATGTATTATGCACAGTAACTACTGTTGGATGCGTGCACAAAGATGGTAAAAAGAACTGCTACAATCAGTTCTGTACATATATTTTATTCTACCATTCATTTTGGAAAACAATCTAGGTAAAATTAGGTCAAGTTAATTTAAGTTGAAATTTCTAGAATTTATTCAACATTTTAAACAGTGCAATAACTATAAATAAACTTTACCAGAATTAATTCTACAAAAATGTAACAAATTCCACTCAATTTTACTAAAAGTAGCGTGCTTTCTAGTATAACTAATTTTGTCTAGAATTGATTTAACTACAGAAATGATTTTAAGATATATTCTAACTATCTCGCTGCACGCATCTTACAGTAGTTGTCGCATATCATATCGCCAGTTGCTTAATAAAACCAACAGATACATGCTGTCAAATCCAATGATTAGCTTGAAAAAGTTTGTTCTCCTGTTAAATATTTTTGTACAATATTCGGTTTTTAATGTCACAAATTTGAACAGGATACGCTTCAGCAATGATCTTGAAGAGTGCGATCCAGTAAACTACCGTATATTCGTTGGGTTATTAGCAGCATTTATGTGAAAGCGATAGTGAAAGCAGTCACACGAGCGCACCTCTTAACCCTTTGCTGTCCAAAGGCGCTAAGTAGACCTAGCACACATTGTGCTTCGTTGTGATTAACTGAGTTTGCCGTGTTGTCTATTTTCACACGTGAGTTATATACATTCGCTCGCTTTGCGAAATTCAAAGAAAAATCAAGCAACAGGTCATACATCAGCGGCTTGGATGCGACCATTCCACTCGTACGCGTCGCATTCGATTCTTTAAGTTGTCTTGAGTATGTCAAACATTGCTCAATACATAAATTATTTCGGGAATTATAGGGCTAGTGTATTAAAATAACTACAGTTATCTTTTAGTTATAATATAGCATTTTTTCACTAAAATGATTGTCTGCACGATAGTTTTTGGACTTATCCAAACTAAACTTAAGTTTGAAAATTGAAAGTTCCTTACCCGTTGGTTAGAGTTTCGGGCGGTTATAATTTTTCGGCAAGATGTGCAATAACAGGACGTCCGACCTTCACCACCTCAGAAACTAGAACAGGTATTACACGGGCTTAACACATTAAAAAGTGCTGAAGTAGCATACATTCCCTACTTTTGTTTAAATATTAGATTTGCATCATTCCCAAATACCACTCGGCCGTAGTGCACTAGATTAATTAAAATAATCATCTATGTATTATACCAACAGCTTTATAGGAAATAGACATAAGCCATAATAGTATTTTGTAGCAAATGAATAGAGGCATAATTGTGCCTTTTGATTTTGTCTGCAACCGAACTAAATTTGCGCTGCCGACACTTCAATATTTTTATGCGTCTGAATCATATCATACGGCGGTTAATATATGGACGTTCCTATTAATACTTATATAGGCGTTGGAATCTCAACTTGTTGCTGAATTTTTCGTTTTTTAAAATTATTTTAATTAAAAGGTTTTAATTTTAAAATTTTAATTGTCTCATTCTTCAATAGTTCACAATTAGCACACTCATGAGCTTGCTTTTGTTTATATATTGGAAGCGCAATAAGCATTTATAAAGATATCGCAAATCTAACTGGGTATAGATAATTTGCGCAAAATCTATACGAATAATTTTAACGAAGACGTTTAGTTAGTCTATTATAGACTAATATAAAGTTTTTTTATAATTTATAAGATTTACTTCCTGTACTTTCTGCACTCAGTAACCATATGCTGTTAATTTATGTTCCTCTGTTAGAAGCAACCAGCAAGTCTGCTGTAGTATAAATGAAGTAACAAGCTGGCAGAAGACAAAAATAACTCTCCCTATGATATCGAAACAATCTGAAAAGCATTAATGAAGAATGTTTCATAATATATCTATGGGATAGTTGTCGGCGAAAACTAATGGCTTGCACTGTTGTACGTACGTTTTAACATGGCACCACCAGAAAGTTTTTTTCAACGTTTCGTATATATATCATCCACATTATCAACCTGAAATTTTTGCCGTGGAAAAAGTATACAATTAGAGTTATTACAACTGATTTTGCCCTTGCCAATGCCATACATAAATTCGGCAAATATCAGGTTTGAACTCTACAGTTGATTAACCTAAAACGATGCTCTTGGCCCATAGGCGTTGATATGAGGACACGGCCCCATTTTATCGCAAAAATGAAAAACTTATTATTTGATTAGAAGTGTAATCACAGTATCTCTAATACGGATCTGTTCGTGGGTATTCAAATGGCAGTTGTTATATAGGTTCGGCTCATATTTTAAATGCCTGGCTATGTTTGCTGTTTTTGTATCACCGGAATCATTGATTTATTTGTAACGTATTTCAGTCTCATCGGAACATATTTAGTAGTTCAGATTTCGGGACTCAGTGACTCAACCGAACTACATCTTTCTCGACTGTAAAACCAATGCTCCTTTTTAAGGCAATGCAAAAGCACACTTCTTCTTGTTCGGCGAAATAAACACTGCATCTTATTGTATGAATTTTTACAAAATTATGCAAACAGAAGCAATTTTAGAAGAATGATAAATTTGACATGCAATTATTGTGGTAAATGTCAAGCTGAAAGCAAACCGTTGCATCCTTAAAAAGAAAAGCTTCTTGTGGAGCCTTTGGACGTCGCAGCCCAGTGGTGTCGCTACCAAGGTACTGGGCCGCCGTGCTCCCTCTACACAGATTGACATTGGTGCCGCCCAGTTATCTTTTTAAGCACCCCCATGCACCTCCCATTATGGTCGTCAACCAACCCTGATATGGCCAGCACCCCCTCCATGAACCACAGCTGCCCGCCCATGAGACCTGGAAAGGCCAGCATGTATGCAGTAGATATAGATAAAATGCTATCTACTGGAAAACGTTGAAAGCAGTTTGTTGTGTTAACAGAGGCGTCGCTACGGGTGCATTTGCTCGGTGTGCTCACACCCCTTCCGCACCAGATTGATATTGGTGCACTTCCCCAATTTATAACTTCAACAAATTTTTTTCCATATGGTATAATCTGATCACTGTGTTGAGTAGACTCCCACAATGCTTAGGTGCCCCAATTGAAATGTTCCGGCGACGTCGCTGTCGCAAGCGCCGACGTAGTCTTAGGTGTGCTAGAAAAGTCATATAAAGACCTTACTTTCGCTATGGCTCAGGCTTTGCTTAATATACCGAGTACGGCATACCCTGCATATAACTTACATCACTCAGCTTGACTTTAGCCGTTGTTGTAGTTTTTTAAATCTTCCATAACGTTTGGGTTGATGAGTTGCTGTGTAAGTTATGACCAAAGACTATCGGAGGCTGAGAAGCTCAGCAGTTGAAGAGTTTTTGGCTATGACTTACGGTTATCGGATCCCGTTAGTCAGCACGTCAAGCCACGTCGAATGGTATTTAACAATCTAATTTTCAATAAAAAATCTTTTTGGGTTCCCAAGGACCCGAAAAAATCGAAAAAATCTAAAATTTTAAAAATTCGATTTTTTGGTTGCACTGATCAGGGAGGTTTCCAGGATCACAAAAATACCAAAATTTCCAGAATCTGACCATTTTTGGGTAAGCGCTGGCTGGGGGTATAACGGAAAAGAACCGCAGTTTCGACGTATTTTGACGACGTTGCGATGAGGTCGAGTTATCCAAAACTGTTATGTACCATAATCTTCTTGAAGAAAAACTCTAAAAGGCCAAGACGTTGCTGTACTGGTCGTTTTTATCATATGCTGAGTTTTAAGTTTCATAAAATTACACACAGATATTAACGAATGAATTCATTCTATCATTTTGTCACATACGATTTATTGATAAAAATTTACTGCAGGAATTAGTATTTTTAGCAATAATCTGCACTGTTTAATACAGTAAATTGTTACACACACAAATGGTTTAAATTAGTTTAATTTTTACATCTGTTTTAATTTGCCAATTGCCAAATATTATTTATAAATGTTTTATGCATAAAGTTTTATTAGTTCTTATTTAATCGCTATTTGGCGAAACTTTATTTCCATAACTCTGCACATTATTATTCTGAAGAACGTGAGTGATGGTACAATAATTTTTCACTCTACCAATTATATAGGTCCTAAGAAATAAAACGCAATTCCGGCATAGTTATCTATTTGCGTGGGGCGGGGGTTATGCCACCTCAGGGTCGAACCCATTGAGCCACATTTGGCACCTCGCGGCCTTTTTGGCCACGCATCCCCGCTCTCTTCCGCACCCCCAAGAAATGCGAAAATATTCACTGCTTGTTTACGAAATATAACACAGCATTTGCGTTGCTAAAATGGCGCAAAAGTTTTTCGAATATTATTGCCATTCTGTTCTCTGTTAGGAACAAAACGCTTTTGAGAGCGGCTGTTTAGTTAGTAGTCATGCCCTGGGATTGGTCGTTAATAAGCTTTTAAGTGTAATAGTTCGGATGGGATGTCAAAAAATTGAAACTAAATCCACAAACGAAACTTTTATATTTCGTTACAATCGATAAAACATCACCGGGCTTATAATACAACGGTCCGCGACGAAATTTTGCGTTAATGCTTTTTAGATACATATTTAAATGCGAATCCCGAATGCGAAGTCTAGTTTCGAACGTGCTTCAAAAGTGTAGAAGTGTCAGACAATGCCCTGTAACCATCACCATTTTACGTTGGAAATCAGCTAAGCTATATCTCGTGCCCACACCCACGAAAATAGCTTAAGGCAAAGGCAATATCGCTTTGCTGTTTTTTAGATTACTAACATGTCCAAGCACTTAGTATCTAGTTCCTGTTGCACCAGAAGCAAGTATGGCAAAACTTGAATAGATTAAAGTACGACACTGATTGGCTAAAGCAATATGTCGAAAAATTTGAACTGTGTTCATGCACTCAAAGTCACCAAAAATACAAAAATGCATTCAAATTTTGATATCAAATTTTAGCAAAAAGTTTGACATGTGAACCCAGCTTTAAAATACCGACATGTCCAAGCTATAATAATCTAGTTTCTGTTGCACTAAAAACCATGGTTCTAAATACTATACTTCAATGACGCATACAAATACAGTAAGCTATATATGAAGTTGTTCTAGTGGTGTTGCAAATGTAGAGAGGGGTTCAACATGTCAGCTAGCTAACGCTTTATTTAGCTTCCAGTCGTGTGTTCGCATAATCATAAATTATAAACGATTATTACGTTAGCTTCAGAAATTTGAAAGAAAACCTAGTAAATTCGCTTTGAGTTTATCTAAAAAGCGGTGAAAGTAAGGAAGTTGTAATTTTTTATGCTTTGAAAGGCTTTCATAAAATCTTTAAGCATGTCAAACGTTGTCATATTATAATCGTTAATAATGGTATAAAATAAACTCAGACTTTTCTGTGTCTTAATGATACACATAAACAATATACAAAGTCCGCGTCACACGCTTTAAACATAGTTAAATAAGATATCTTGTACGAAAGCGACTCTCAGCGTAAATGCTTGCCGCAATTTTTTAGCTTCTAGATTTTCTAGAAAAAATTTACTCAGGGCAGCTATGCTCTTGGATAAGTTTCGACTTTAAAATATATATCTGCGAATGAAATCTACTAAATGTCCACTTTGGGCCGGCGACATAATAGCAAACACATGCTCGTTGAAGAGTATCAGGACCTGCAATGTCCCTTGTACCAAGACGGATATTAACGAAATGCGTTACACAAAGTGAGAATATGCATAAATAGGTTATCGAAGGATATATAGCTGTTATGTTAAACCAGACAGCCACGTATCAAGTATATAATTTAAAAACAGCGATTCAATCTAGAAAATAAAGGAATTTCTATGATACAACTATATCAAACCATAACTTACATACTATAATGACATGAAATTACTTTTTGTTAACCCCGCAACGAAATTTTGCCTAACGTTTTAATGCATCTGAAAATTCTGCATTGATCTTTACGTTTGAGCGTCTATAGTAAGCTGACTTCATTTAACAATAATTAAGGTAGCGTAAGTTTAATTCAACGTTAAGATGTTGTTGTTGTATCTATTAATGCATATCTTTGTACATCCGTTTGTTTACATATATATTGTTACAGCCGTTAGACTGTGATATTGTTTTTGACTTTCTCTGACTCTACTTCGCAAATCATGTCATATTAAAGACATATTAATACACCCATCATCTCTAGCTAAACATATTAATTTTATGGGTGCAATTTTTCTTCTGGAACATTGTCGTTGTATAGCCCTTCAAAACCGTGACCAACCCAGTACGCCATTCGGCTAGTGAATTTTCTTTAAATATTAATTATTAAGATTCAAAAACAAGTTTAGACAACGATTTGAACATTACAGCAGTTTCAACAAAAGCAAACATCAGCTGTAGCCAAATGGTCGAATGGTTCGATAATCGAGCTATGCCTAATTTCGGCGGAGGTATAAATAAGACATCTAGGCTCCAGTGTTGTAAGTGCGCTTCCTGAATAATATAAATACCATAATTTTAGTGTCAACTAGAGCGAAAGCAATTACTAAGATAGCTTTATTTCGTTTTTTCCTTATAAATTACACATACAATGTTTATAATGTCTGTTTGTCATATGTCTTTTGTGCACGGATAATAACTCGTTACTCCCACGGCATCAACTCCTGTGTCGGCATACTTTTGTGTCGTTTTTAATTTTCTTTAGTTTTTGCGAATTTTCATTCGTTTAATCTAACGTAACCTAAGCAATGATCTTGTTACATGAAATCTGCACCGATTTCCATTATTTACCTAAATGTTTCAAAATTCTACCGTGTTCTTTTATTTTGGAAAACCCAATGTTGTGCTTTTGTCCGTAGCGGCAACTGTGTCACCAAAATATTAGCGAAGGACAAAGGGGCGCAGATTTATTTAAATAAGTGAGGCAATATAACAAAATTTGTGCGATCATTACTACACTACAAAACACTAAAAATTTAAGTTTCTACATATTAACTAAAAATAGAACTTAGATTAAGACCACAAAATGCAAAATAAGTAAACAGTGGAAATCAATGAAGTGTTTCTTCGTAGTTTAAACCGTTCGTCAAATTCGTGCATATTGTGTGCATAATTATTGCGCTTACTTCATGTGTTTATTGTATACGTGTGAGTTTGAATTTATAAGTCGTGGTCTGGTTTTAATAAGATCGACGAGTTATTTCATATTATAAACGGCAGGGTCGGCTACTTCAACCCAAGTACGGCTGTTATTCCCCTGCTTAAGGCTCACCTCTTTGTGCTGACGCCGCGTTGAAAATTTTGAGCAAATTAACAACCTTTGGGAAAAATTTGGCAAAAGTTAACACATATTAGCAAAAATTGATGAAAGCAAAAATTGGGGAAATATTTAGTGAAATTTGGATAAATTATGAGCTGCGAAATGTTTCGAAAATTTATAACCCCTTACCTCTCCCTCGCCGGGCTATATACCCCCTGTGCCGACGGACCTTACACCTATACCATATGCCTTATACAGGTGATGCAATCTGTGTGCTAACAGGATGCTGCGGCACGTGTACTGTGAAGTACTGCTAGGCCCAGCAGCTTATAAATTATAGCTGCTAGCAACATAATTTGAAGAACACAGCAATAAAATGGAGTCCATATCTGCTCGCAGAAAGCGTTAATTTAAATCATGTCTCCGCGTAGATCGGTGAAGGATTTGCGATAAATTAATTAACGAACTACCAAGATATTCAAAAATAACCACAAGATTTGAGCAAACATAGATATAAATGTAGGGATTGTTCAGTCACCGCTACCCAATCGATGGAGGTCCACATCGACATTCCTGATGCGGAGCCTACAGCGGGGTAGATTTGGCTTGAAGTAACTCTCAATCCCTTATCGACACCTATGCCCCAAGCCATACTTATTTCCCCTAAAGCTCTGCAACAAAACATCGATCAGCGAAGACGCGCGAAAAATGTTGGCAAGTGTGGGCAAAATTACAAAAATTTTAACAAAAATTATGGGAAATGAAGAATCTTAATGAAAAAATGGAGAGACCGCAAAGATTTTTTGGTTACCCCCACCTCGTGGCGTACCCCCTACTTCCCGCCGAGGCCATCTACTCCCTAAGCCGACGGACATTGGACAGCTACGCCTTAGTTATATCTAGGTATTAAAACAAAATTTAGGTAGCTTTAGAACCCGTAAACGCTGAAAAACTGAACGTATAAGGTATTTCCGATAAGGACTTTAAACAAGGATTTTCTTCCAATTTTAGTTGAAAAGACTAACGCTATAGTGAACCGAATGGTACATCGTTAAGTTTTCGAAATGACAGGTCTATCCTGCCATTTGGGTTAAAGGTTTAAGGTTGAAGGATAAGATTTTTGTTGCATGATATCTATTGCTCAGGGTAAAACCGAACAGTACGCTGGCCGTATAAAAATTGTATAACTATCCTGTATTTTGAGGTTAAAGGCTGAAACCGATTTTTGTTGGATGATATGTGTGGATAGGGTAAACCGAACAGTACAACGTTAGTATTGGAAATGAGTATTTATCTATCCTGCAGTTTGTCGGTTAAAGGCTGGCACCGATTGTTGTTGCATGATATGCATAACTCGTAAACATCAGATATGTCGTTAGGTTCAGCAGAGTATAAAATATAAAATTGCACAAATGTTGTATCTTCGCAAGAATGCAAGGTTATTGGTACATTAACCATATAAACCGTAAAATCATGACAAACTTCTTGTTAATGTTTAGTTCAGTTTTCCTTTGAGTTAATTCTAGTAGCTTCATGCTGGCGATATCCCGAAACTGTCGAATTTTCTAATTGCAGCTTCAGGGCAAATATTCTAAACAACAAATTCAAATCTTGAGTATAAATTTCATCCGTGGGGTTCGCTATCCGTGTTTGAAAGCAATAATAGCAAGATCACAAAATGTTAAAAAATAAGTATGTAAAAAGCGTTTTACCGCTAATTTCTACCACTAAACCATGAATTTAGCTGAAGTCTCAGTGTAAGGATATGTGATTAATGCATCTTTTTCAGACAGGATTGACTGATGGTGTTACCTTCTGAACCGAGTCAGGAATGCACTACCAAAAGACAAGCGTCCGGCCTAGATCACTTATATGTTCAGCCAAGCGTATCATATTGTTCTTAAAAATTTTGTTGAAAAGTGATTAATTTTCATGATTTGTTTGCGGCACAACACGCATCTCAGTAGACAGGCTACTTAACACACACGAATACTCTCAGGAATGAGCATTGAGGCGTATTCAGTTTTGGCAAATTTTAAAACTAATTCTCTTTTGTTGTGGTTGAGTGTAGCAAATTGTCGTCCTAACATTTTTGGTTTAGTAATTTTGAGTCTATGCTGACTTATTCTTTTGCTATTGTTGTAGCCAGGCTTTGAGACTTCTCCGAATTAGGAATTGTTATTGTTTAACCTAAAGTTACGACTAGAATTAACGTTTGCCTATTTATTTTGTACGAACAATCGGATATCTCGAAAAATCTCAAGGCAAGGACGTCTTCGCATTTGATGCGATACGATGGGTTTGATCCGATTGAGGCGTCTACGGTATACAGTACTTCAAAAGTTTGGGGGTTGCACACTTAATTATCCTATGTGAGTGCGATAAAATTGACCAAACTGTGGTGGACTAATTGGATCGGGTAGAATGCACTGTGACCGCTCTCCAAACAGCTTCTA
>JASANE010019611.1:0-16843 GCA_030248225.1 Trileptium ribeirensis | reverse complement strand
GCATTTATTGTCTGGCAGCGAGTAACCTGGAACCGAGATTTGCCGTAAGCCATCGTGTAAATTTTTGATGGGACCAGAAACAACAATAAAATAGGGTCATTTCACGCTACGATGACCTTTTGGTCGGGGGGGGGGGTAAAACTGGGGATATTTTGGCCAGTAGCACGTAAACGTGCAGGGAACAGATAAAAATGATATTTACGGTAGGAAAGCGCCCATTAGTTAGCCTAGTTCAAACAAAAAAAATTTTTCGGCTTCACGCATGGCGCAAGAGGCTGGACATCCACATAAGTCCCAAATTGACAAAAATCGTAATGACTAATTTTTCGACCTCTTTTTTTTGAGGTAGTGTCGTGGCTCCGTGTTTGAAGTTATGGCCCAAATTCTTTTCTATGTAGGCATTAGTCATGTCTACACAACATTTTTAATTGTATGATTTTCAAATCTACTCCAATCATCGAGAGTGACAGCTGTCGATATGGCACTTAACCCCAGTTTTACCCCTTCCGCACCAAATTCCTTTTTTGGTTATTGCTCGCTACTTACGGCATGGTACATAAATGTTGTTTATATATAGTTAATTTTGTATCCCCATAGGGGCAAAAACTTTTTAAAATATAGAAAATAACTCTTGGGGGCTCACGATATACGATGTCAAAAATTTTTTTTCTACATGTGGAGCATACTATAGGCCATTTTATGGTACATTGCGGAGCAGCAGGGGGTGGTATTTGGGAAGCCATAGCATAAAAACGGTTAAAAAATTTACTATAACGTCCTCAAATTAGCGGATCCTTTATCCGTTTTTGGTCATAGGGTGTAAAAATGAAGATAATCGGAGCCCAAAAAAGTCATTCCTACCATCTTTTCTGGGGCAAAACGTCATCGTAGCGTGAAATGACCCAATAATAAGTAAAAATACTGAGCCCCTCTCTGATTGCTGTGGCGCAAAGGATGGCACATTTGGCCAATTAAACCGATTAAACTAAGGGGTTTCGCTGTGTATGTTGGGCTTGGCGGTAGGCCCCTGCGAGCGATGAATGATAAATTTTGGCAACAAAATTACTGTTAAATTTTGTAATCTCAGTGAATTTGGCCGACTGTGTCTTCATGGCTATAAGGCAGAGAGAATAGAACCGGATAAGTTCATTAAAAATGGATTCCTGAAACCGGAACCTGGTTATCGAAATTTATATATAGTAATACATGGATGATGGAAGTAATGGGAAGGTATACTGGATTTAAAATACATTAAAAATAACTTTTAAAAAAACCTTAATGTATTGCGATGGTATTATTGCCTTACTGAAACTTTAAAGAGACTTAATAAAATAAAAATTCTTATTTAAAATTCGATTCTAATTTTTCGGTTTTTGGGAACATTCAAAGCAAAAAATGTCTTCCAGAATTTTTCTTAACGTATACTGCGCTCAATTCAAATGTGCTTAGGAAGATTGGAGCGCGCGTTGGAGGAAAATCGCTCTGTCTTCTATTTGTGTCCCTTTACCTACACATACATCAGTAAATAGAAAAAAAGTTTAGGCTAGCGCTTTGGACAACAACTGTTAGTTAGTTAGATCATAATGATGGCACCACCTCCGAATCAAAATGCTATAAAAATGATAACACACAGTGAGCGCTGCTCGCACAGTTTCAATAAATGAGATTTCATTGCTAGAAAGAACTTTCTAGCTGCGTTGAAGATAACGTTAATCAACTTCAATTTAGAATAAAAAAAAAAGTTTAAATGCGCACCAAAGGGTGCCCTACTCATCTCACGTCAGCGCAAAACATACCTAAGTACTTCTGCGTAAGCCATATTCTTTTACCGCAATTTTACCGGTTTAAAACAAAAATGTCCCCACAGACTTCCGGATGTGTAAATTAGCTGCTACAAGCATCGACCTGTCGTTTATTTAACAAACTCCTGCAAAAAATTATATAAAATTTCTGCTCAAATTCATGACCCCCTACGTTATCACACAGCAAATTGGTTATTCAATCTTTTTCTTTTGTTTGGTTTGTATTGCAGTCTTGATCAAAGTATAATATTACATATGTTTTGATTACAAGAGGCAGCGAAAGCGTGGAAAATTTCAAATAAAAAAACGAAACCGGGGTTCCGGTTTCGGTATGGTCTCCGCCCTTTGCCGGTACCCCAACCGAACACCGGAGAAGCCGAAAAAAAACTCCTTGTGCGGGCTAATAAAGGGGTATTAGAATTCCCCCACACGAGTTGGCTAGCGGAGCTCGCTCCAATGCAACTTTGCACCCCACATTTATACCAAGCCAATTTGACGGAGGACTCACGATGTGCCGAGAACGTAAAAATTGTTTTCTTAAATAGAATCTATAATTTGTAAAACCGGAAATTTCGAATGTCTCCGCCTAAATTGTTAGGTTTAAAAAAAGAGTATAAACAATGACAGCGTGATTTGAAGCAAAAATACTGCTGGAAAGTATTTTTTCCAATTTGAGCCACGAAACCAAAAAGATATCATGTCTAAAAAACTTGTCTTTATGTGGGGTGAGAGTCCAGTTTCGGGTTATTTTTGCCAAAAAAAAATTGTTTAACACCGTCATTTTGTAATTACGTAAAACTAAAAACACATTTGGCAGATGTTACAAGATTTGTCCGTTTTTTTTTTCTCACCTTTCCTCACACCTGTGCGCAAAGTGAAATCGCTAATTCTAAACAAAACCTTCCTTAAGAAAATACACGAAATTGCCTTTATGCTGGTACTCCACCGAATTTTTTTTTTTTTTTTTTTATATAAAAAATAAAAGTTAACTACCAAAGTACCAAAGACTAAATAAAATTTAAAAAAATAACTAAATATTACCCCCAAATATGAATTGTTTCCAAAACTCCTATGCATTTGTGTTCCCAATTTTTTCCCAATTAAAAAAATGCTTTTTATTAGCCGCATCGTAGTGGTTGACAAAAAAGCGCCGGCAAAAGAGGTGGTGCCTAAAACATATTTCGTTTTTATGGATACAAATATTATTTATATATAAATTTTAAAATTTTAAAAATAAAAAACCGGGATATTCAAAACGATTTTTTTCAAAAAAAAAAACGATGCATATTTTAATAATAGTACGCAACTCTAACCTCAATATGGGTAAAAAACTAGTGGCAACCGGGCCTCTCTTCCTAGTTTGACCTTTTGAGCTGTTGCCGCGTCCCCCCCCCCCCTTGTTCCACCCTCATAAAAAAAGCATTACGTTCAATTAAATAAATTATTTGCCCAACTGCCCCAGGATTAGGGTTATTCGGCACACTACGCGTCATAACATCAATAAGGTCATATTCGGATCGTTTCTGAGGCAATTTATAAAATTAAAATATTTTACCCCGAAAATTTATTAAATTTTGAGCTCAGTTCAAGGCGCGGGGCGCAGTTCACGGCCTTCGGAAAAAATCTATTATTTTATTTTTTTTTCAAAGACTCCGAATAAAAGGGGTCTGGCAAACTCTTTTACCGAATGGAGAAGCCACCCATGATGTAAGTATTTGGGGTTAGAACATTTGTCTTTTAATAGACTGTTCTTATGGGCATACACTGAGTGGATAAAAAATCTTATTTTACGCCGAATACTCCTTTTTACCTAAAATAAACTCAGCCGAGATATACTCAAACTGCAACGTTCGTTTCAGTCCACGCCTAACGCTATTTCGTTAAGAATAGTTTGGAATCAAGGTTTTTTGTGCGAACTATTGTTTTTTTAAACCAGAAATTTAAATTTTTGCCCGTCGAAACACCAGGTTTCATCTTTTTTATTTTACATGTTGTCGCCTTACTGATTCTTTAAACATTATTTTATAACCATATTCTGTTTGTTTTTAGCAAAATAATATATATAGGGCCAAAACACACAAAAAAAAAAAAAAAAAATATTTTTTTCATATACAAAAAGTCCGGCTCTAGTCTCCTTGGAGGGAAATTCAAACAAAGTTTCTATGATGTTTACAGTGAGACCCTATTTTTTTTGGAACCTTAATCATCTCATACTCCCAAAACCCGTTGTAAAATAAAAAAAAAAAAAAATTTTACTAGTACATAATGTAGCAGGTATATTTTTCGCCCAGAACGCCCAATCGAAATCTCGAAAAAAAAATCAGATTACAATATTTTGGGATACTGCTGGGGATTAGGGGGAATGGCTTGGTGCCAACACAGCCAACAAATAAGTCTAAAGGCCACCAACTAATAAGTAAAGCACAAACAGGTGCCCTAAAAAAAAAAACTCCTCAGAAAAAAAATTTGGTGCATTTGATGTTTGTTATTTGAATTAAGAAATCTTTAAGACAATATACAAACTCCACAGGCTATTAGATTTAAGATTCCTTCAATTTTCATTGTAACATATAACAATTATAATTAAACCAACTTATTTAACGCACCCGAAAACATGTATAATCTATGCTTGGATGGCAAATGAAAACAGACTACATACTGGGAATGGAGTTCGTCAACTTCAAAAACAAAGCGGTCCAGGGTGTAGCCCAACAAGGAAAAAGTGTCTGTTGGACCAGAGTCTGTAAAAATCCTTGCGGGGGTACCGGGTAATGCCCTTTAGCACCATGGGGAGAGGGATATATAGGTGTGGGAAACCGGAAATAGTGTTTCCAGAGGTGGCTGAAAACCCATTAACTAAACAAACTTTTTCAATTGTGGCCCAAAAGATGGGGTTTTTGAGCTCTTAGCTTTTTTTTTTTTTCGCAAAAATGTTTTGCGGCAGAGGGGGCACCGAAAGTTAAATTTAGGAAATTACACCAAGAGACAAAGAAATTTTCACGGTCCCCCTAAATGTGTGATTTGTGTTTTTACAGTGTCGTTTCGTTAGCTGCGTTTCAAAAGCCTAAAATATCGATAGTTAGTGATAAATATCTCAAAACCATAACTGAAAATTAAAAATATATGGAATCATTAAACAATTCGCTGGTCAGGAAAATAGGATAATGTAATCAGACTCGTAGCACGGCTGATAGCAACCAAAAATCTTTCAAAAATGAAAACAGCAGAGAGTTTAAACCCGCCATCAAATGCATTTTGACTGCAGTAATAATACCGTATCACTAATTGGCCAAAGACCCCAATACAAAGAAGGCATAGTTTTGAATTTGGAAAGAAATTGCAGAAACTTTCAACTAAACTCTAAACTGGGACACACTCTTTTTTTTTTTTAGTCTCGTCAAGGGAAAAATATACTCTGATACTTCTGCTTAATCCCACAATATATAAGATTGGCAACGGCTAAAAATGCCGGGGCAGAAAGGGGGTCGGGATCCTAAAATTGTTCTCACAACCAGTAAAATTTTTATAACTGCTCACTTGATGCCATCACATTTGGATTAATGTATCACAACGCTGCAATAGGGAAATTGAATGAAAAATTACCGATTTGAAAAAATCGTAACCTGATTTTTGCACATCACTTGCCTCTAGCAAAAACTATCAATATGTTTTGACTATAAAATACATTAGTAGGAACGATTTTTCGCGAAAAATTAGCAGCTGTTTAAATGCTCAACTCCAAACCCTGAAATCTGGTGCCAGTACTCGCCAGAAATGAGTGTAACCTTTCGGAACGAACCAACATCGAACAGAAATTGAATTTATCTATTGTACTTTTAGAATCCTTTTGAAATAAATTCGAACAAATTTAAAAAACGTTCCAAAATTACGAACACGTCTCGAACAAAATTTTAGATTCATCGAACGGACATCGAACGAACCTCGAGCTTCATTTCTGGCGAGTACAGTATATAATAAAAAGGCATAAACGCCATACAATATAACAAAAGAACGATAAAAATTCGTATGTATCGACAGTGACGTATCATAAGCTTGGGTATAAAATCCAAAAGTGTGACCTGGGTGCCTATATATTTTCTACAAAACAGTATAATAGATTGTCCTTCTTCTCTATAAACTTGTTGTCGGTATTTTATCGAATTTAGTGGACTAATGGCCCAGCGGTAGTTGGGAAAAGATCTCATTGTGATACTAAGATCTCGGATCCTGGCTTTGATTTGTGTTATTGTCAATTTTCTTTTCTAAAAATAAAGTCCATTTTTAACGACTGTTTCGGAATTCGGACTCAAGAACTGATAAACGTAATAAATAAGTGAGCACAGCAATGGACAAAGTATTTTATATCTTATTTATGTATACATGTATATACTTCAACCGTATATATAATTTATTTATAATAAATATCATGTTTTAGACAATCGATTTCAAAATCACGTCAATGTTTGATCATGTATTTTGACAACAAAAACATTTAAATCGACATAGTAGTTATTGAACTGGACGGAGAGACGATGACGATTTTCGCCTCCTACAAAAACAAAAACTTCGCTTTAACTCGCTCAATAAGATACATAATCCCGACGAGGGATGTCTTTTACGTAGATCTGGGTCAAAATGCGACGGTATATATATCTCCACGTGTGTATTTCCTTGCCTGGCCACAGTTGGCGGACGGGAGAACCCTTTACGCCACTTTCCAAATCCCCCACCCACGTATATATATCTCCACGTGTGTATTTCCTTGCGTGGCCACAGTTGGGGGATGGGAGAACCTTTTACGCCGCTTTCCAAATCCCCCATGCTCGTATATATATCTCCACGTGTGTATTTCCTTGCCTGGCCACAGTTGGGGGATGGGAGAACCCTTTACGCCGCTTTCCAAATCCCCCATGCTCGTATGATTTTCACCCATGTCCGTCCTCCCATATTAAACTAAATCCAAAAATGTTTTGCCCGGAAAGTTATGTTTTTTGTCAGTTGTTCTCAAACGTTAATTACCGCTATTTATAATGCCAAAACGTTGTTTTACGGGATTTGAACACATCCACGGCACTAAAACGACATAAAAATATGAAAATATTTTTAAGCAAAATTTTCCCCCGCCCAGTTTTGAAATTTCCCCCAACAATGAACATGCCCCCACCTTTAGGAGGGCTGTGGACAAGCCAATATGCCTCTCTGTCTATGTGCCTCTGTGTTGAAGTGTGTATAATGACTGTGTCACACATCTGTTGGCGCTACAAACTTGGTATTAACGAATGATTTTTCGCAGCATTTTGATTTCAGGAACAATGAAAGCCAAACAGTGTCACCCCAAATGTACCTAAACACAGCTTATCGGGATACGATGTTCCGTGTCGCCAAGGAAAAAATATCTAAGTCAAACAGATTGTTTTCCAAAATTTGGAAGTTCATAAAGTTTGAAATCCAGGATCTGCAGCAGCTTTATCTTGTTTATAGCTGTGGTGATGAGTGAACTGAGTGTCTTCGGACACTGGCGATCGATCTCATCATCAGCCCGAAAAAGTATCTCCACGTAAGGTGGTTATCTTTTATCTGACTCGGGTGCATGCCGCGTTTTGACCAACCGAGAATACCAAAGCGAACCCCGGGACTCGGTCTGTGACAACGGACCTAGTCTCGAAAAACAACAAATTAGAGCGGCTAACCCCAAACGAAAAACATTCAAACGCGAATGTTTCGCTCAAATTCGGCAGATATCGACGCGACGCGTCGTTCATACGTCTCATTAATACACCTGATGCCACGTCGTCTCGAGATAATTGTTCTAGGTTCGGGTATAACAGATGCGAAATATTTGGAATGTGCGAATAAACGGATAAAACAAATTCGGGCACACTGAAAGCGCTGTTCTTGTTCTTTCGACAAAAATTCCCTGAGCTTTTAACGAACCTATACAGTTGATTTTGAATATAAAACATGTGTACGCGATTTTGTACCATGTGGTAGCCATTGTTCTTTGTCAAAAATACATAGCATTGGTGGACCACATCAAAACTAACAGTTTCATAGATAGTATTGCGTTCCCAATCAAACTGGACATCGCTGATATGATCAACTATTTAGATAACATATTACAATGGTCACACGACTCCATGGTTGAGTTCAATGCTAGTAAATGTGCGTGTCTTCATTCGGGGGCCGCTAACCCTAAGTTCCAATATCAGCTGAACAACACTGATATACCAAATGTAGCATGCCAATATGATCTTGGCGTCTGGATTATGGACAATCTGAGAGCATCGAAGCACTGCAGCGAAGTTGCGTCTAAATGTAATCAAATAATCTCATTAATCCGTCGCCACTTTGCGCATCTAACTCCCTCCACATTCATACCGATATATAAAGCATTGATAAGATCTCGTCTCGAATACGCTTCAACTAGCTGGTGCCCTCACTATAGCCGAGACATCAAAATCTTGGAAGATGTTCAACGACGGGCCACTAAGCTTGTGACATCGATCTCTGCGTTGCCATATGAAGATCGTCTACGGCGTCTACAACTACAAACGCTACAAACGCGGCGACTTCGATCCGATCTTATAATGCTCTACAGAATGTCACATGGTCTTGTTGATCTCCCTCTATCACGATTCTTCAACATACAACAAAGCGACCGTCTCCGTGGTCATCCGCTCAAACTGGCCAGTCGTCTTTCGCCGCACCTCAACTGTGCACTCTATGCCTTCGCGTATCGAACAGTTGAGACATGGAACCGACTTCCAATCGAAATTGTATTTGCCCCCAACCTCAAAATTTTCAAAAAACTGTTACACACGTCTCACGCAGTGCCAGAGCTGTAGCATTCGTTCGCGCTGCCGCTTTGTTTTGGCATTCCAGATACGAAACTCCAATTCAAATCATTTTGCGCTGCCGATGCAATTCGGCAAGCCATTGCCTGCATCATCTATATGCTTTTATATTGGTCCTCAAATTGGCAATGGCGGATCAGGTACGGAATCAGGTACGGAATGTCCTGTTGGGATATTTTTCGGGCACTGGCACTTTGGCATCGCTTGAGATACCAGAATACATTACAGCCACTATTAGGCACTCCAGTTTGATTGGGAACGCAATACTATCTATGAAACTGTTAGTTTTGATGTGGTCCACCAATGCTATGTATTTTTGACAAAGAACAATGGCTACCACATGGTACAAAATCGCGTACACATGTTTTATATTCAAAATCAACTGTATAGGTTCGTTAAAAGCTCAGGGAATTTTTGTCGAAAGAACAAGAACAGCGCTTTCAGTGTGCGAATTTGTTTTATCCGTTTATTCGCACATTCCAATATTTCGCATCTGTTATACCCGAACCTAGAACAATCATCTCGAGACGACGTGGCATCAGGTGTATTAATGAGACGTATGAACGACGCGTCGCGTCGATATCTGCCGAATTTGAGCGAAACATTCGCGTTTGAATGTTTTTCGTTTGGGGTTAGCCGCTCTAATTTGTTGTTTTTCGAGACTAGGTCCGTTGTCACAGACCGGTGCCGGGGTTCGCTTTGGTATTCTCGGTTGGTCAAAACGCGGCATGCACCCGAGTCAGATAAAAGATAACCACCTTACGTGGAGATACTTTTTCGGGCTGATGATGAGATCGATCGCCAGTGTCCGAAGACATTCAGTTCACTCATCACCACAGCTATAAACAAGATAAAGCTGCTGCAGATCCTGGATTTCAAACTTTATGAACTTCCAAATTTTGGAAAACAATCTGTTTAAAGCTAATTGCTCCTTGGCGACACGGAACATCGTATCCCGATAAGCTGTGTTTAGGTACATTTGGGGTGACACTGTTTGGCTTTCATTGTTCCTGAAATCAAAATGCTGCGAAAAATCATTCGTTAATACCAAGTTTGTAGCGCCAACAGATGTGTGACACAGTCATTATACACACTTCAACACAGAGGCACATAGACAGAGAGGCATATTGGCTTGTCCACAGCCCTCCTAAAGGTGGGGGCATGTTCATTGTTGGGGGAAATTTCAAAACTGGGCGGGGAAAATTTTGCTTAAAAATATTTTCATATTTTTATGTAGTTTTAGTGCCGTGGATGTATTTCCATGCCATAAAACGACGTTTTGGCATTATAAATAGCGGTAATTAACGTTTAAAAACAACTGACAAAAAACATAAGTTTCCGGGCAAAACATTTTTGGATTTAGTTTAATATGGGAGGACGGACATGGGTGAAAATCATACGAGCATGGGGGATTTGGAAAGCGGCGTAAAGGGTTCTCCCATCCCCCAACTGTGGCCAGGCAAGGAAATACACACGTGGAGATATATATACGAGCATGGGGGATTTGGAAAGCGGCGTAAAGGGTTCTCCCATCCCCCAACTGTGGCCACGCAAGGAAATACACACGTGGAGATATATATACGAGCATGGGGGATTTGGAAAGTGGCGTAAAGGGTTCTCCCATCCCCCAACTGTGGCCAGGCAAGGAAATACACACGTGGAGATATATATACCGTCGCATTTTGACCCAGATCTACGTAAAAGACGTGCCTCGTCGGGATTATGTATCTTATTGAGCGAGTTAAAGCGAAGTTTTTGTTTTTGTCAGAGGCGAAAATCGTCATCGTCTCTCCGTCCAGTTCAATAACTACTATGTCGATTTAAATGTTTTTGTTGTCAAAATACGTGATCAAACATTGACGTGATTTTGAAATCAATTGTCTAAAACATGATATTTATTATAAATAAATTATATATACGGTTGAAGTATATACATGTATACATAAATAAGATATAAAATACTTTGTCCATTGCTGTGCTCACTTATTTATTACGTTTATCAGTTCTTGAGTCCGAATTCCGAAACAGTCGTTAAAAATGGACTTTATTTTTAGAAAAGAAAATTGACAATAACACAAATCAAAGCCAGGATCCGAGATCTTAGTATCACAATGAGATCTTTTCCCAACTACCGCTGGGCCATTAGTCCACTAAATTCGATAAAATACCGACAACAAGTTTATAGAGAAGAAGGACAATCTATTATACTGTTTTGTAGAAAATATATAGGCACCCAGGTCACACTTTTGGATTTTATACCCAAGCTTATGATACGTCACTGTCGATACATACGAATTTTTATCGTTCTTTTGTTATATTGTATGGCGTTTATGCCTTTTTATTATATACTGTACTCGCCAGAAATGAAGCTCGAGGTTCGTTCGATGTCCGTTCGATGAATCTAAAATTTTGTTCGAGACGTGTTCGTAATTTTGGAACGTTTTTTAAATTTGTTCGAGATCTGTTTGGAAAGTATTCGGGTGGTACAATAGATAAATTCAATTTCTGTTCGATGTTGGTTCGTTCGAAAGGTTACACTCATTTCTGGCGAGTACTGGCACCAGATTTCAGGGTTTGGAGTTGAGCATTTAAACAGCTGCTAATTTTTCGCGAAAAATCGTTCCTACTAATGTATTTATAGTCAAAACATATTGATAGTACTTGCTAGAGGCAAGTGATGTGCAAAAATCAGGTGACGATTTTTTCGAATCGGTAAGATTTCATTCAATTTCCTATTGCAGCGTCTGATACGTAATCCAAATGTCCTGGCATCCGGTGAGCAGTTATAAAATTTTACTGGTTGTAAACAATTTTAGGATCCCGAGAAACTTTTGTAAAGACATTTAGCCGTTGGATCTATATATTGTGGGTTTAGGCAGCATTTTCGGGGTATATATTTCCCTTAACGAGACTAAGGAACTTCAGGAGTGTGTCCCAGTTTAGAGTTTAGTTGAAACTCCAAAATACTTCCAATTTCAAAACTATGTTCGTTCTTTTGTCGTCTTTTGCCAATTTATGATACGGTATTATTACTGCAGTCAAAATGCATTTGATGGCGGGTTTAAACTCTCTGCTGTTTTCATTTTTGAAAGATTTTTAGTTGCTATAACCAAATTACCCGTCCAAGTACGTATCCTATTTTCCTGACTTACGATCTTTAATGATTCATATATTTTTAATTTTCAGTTATGTTTTGAGATATTTCTGACTGACTATCGATGTTGCAGGCTGTTGAAACGCAGCTAACGAAACGAGCGGTATTACCGCCGATCGCGCATTTAGAAAAACCGTGAAAATTTCTTTGTCTCTTGGTGTAACCCGTAACTCATCTTTGGGTGGCTTCATTGCGGCAAAACCTTTTTGTGCCCTTTAGTTGAACGCTAAGAGCTCTGACACCCCATCTTTTGGGCCACAATTGAAAAAGCTTGTTATTAATGGGTTTTCACCAATTCTGGAAACACGGTTTCCAGACTTTCACAGCTTATATCCCATGATACAGCGTTCCAGAAGCCACTACCCAGAATCAGCTCAAGGAGACCTACAACTCTGTCCAACAACACTTCTTTGTTGGGCTACACCCTGGACCGCTTTATATGTAGTTGACGAACTCGATTTCCAGAATGTAGTCTGTTTTCATTTGCCATCAAGAGTGGTTTATACAGGTTTTCGGTGCGCTGAATAAGATGGTTTGATTATAATTGTTATATGTTACAATGAAAATTGAGGGAATTTTTAAAATAATAGCCTGTGGAGTTTGTATATTGTCTTAGAGATTTCTTAATTCAAATAACAAACATCAAATGCACCAAAGTCTTTTTCTCAGAAATTTTGTACTTAGCCCCAGCTGTTTGTGCTTTACTTGCAAGTTGGTGGCCTTTGACTTCTTGTTGGCTCTGGCGGCTCTCAGACATTCCATCTAATTCCCAGCATATCCAAAATATTGTAATCTGTTTTTTTTTTCAAAAATTTGATTGGGCGTTCTGGGCGAAAAATATACCTGCTACATTATGTACTGTAAAAGAAGCGACTCTGATTGCGAAACAAACGGTTTTGGGAGTATGAGATGATTGGGGGTCCAGGGACTATAGGGTATCACTGTAAACATGGTGGACCCTTCTTGAATTTCCCTCCAAGTGCACTAGAGCCGGACAAACTATATATGAAAAAAATATAGCTTTACACAAAAACAATATTCTACTGTCCTATATATTGTATTTTGCTAAAAACAAACAGATATGGTTATAAAATAATGTTTAAAGAATCGTAAGCGACAACATGTAAAATAAAAAATAAAACTTGGTGTTTCGACGGGCGAAAATATAAATTTCTGGGCTTTCGCCCAGTATTTCGCACAAAAAACCTTGATTCCAAACTATTCTTAACGAAATAGCGTTAGGTATAAACTGAACGAACGCTGCAGTTTGAGATTATCTCGGCTAAGACTATTTTAGTAAAGGACTGTTCACTAAAATAAGCTTAAATATCCACTCAGTGTATGCCCATAAAGCATCTATTAAAAGACAAATGTTTATATCCCAAATACTTACTACATGACTGGCTTCTCCATTCGCTGAAGATTTTGCCAGGGGACAGGTACCCGGAGTCCTTGGTTCGAAACTGGGGGCGTAGAATTTTTCCAAGGGGCGTGAACTGCGCCCGCGCCTTGAACTGAGCTCGAAATTTAATAAATTTTCAGCGAAAAACATAAAAATATTTATAAATTGCCTCAGAAATGGTGCAAAACGTCTTTATTGATGTTATGACACGTAGTGTGCCGATAACATTAATCCTGGGGCAGTTGACAAATAATTTATTTAATTGAACGTAAGGCTTTTCAGGTGAATGTGGAACAAGGGGGTAGTGGCAGTCTTCAACACCTAGAAAGGTCAAACTAGGAAGAAAATTTCGGTTCCGGCTAATTTTTACCCATATTGAGGTTAGAGTTGCGTATCTTGTGGATATCTGCATGGTTTTTTTTTGAAATAAAAAATTTTGGATATCCAGTCAAACCAAACCACAGCTGAAACACTTTTCTTGCTAATATTTGTATCCATAAAAACGAAATATGTTTTAGGCACCAGCTATTTCCCAGCACACATTTATCGACCTCTACCAATCCGCTAATAAGGCGCAGATAACTAATGCGGTAATCAATCAAAACACAAATGCATCGAAATTTTTGAAACACTCCGTAGTTCAAGATTATTGTTAGTTATGCCACTACAGCCTGCTTAGTCTTAGTTACTTTCGATAAACAACTCCCAAATGTGTCTTTATTAGTTGATTGTCATAACTCGTGGGAGCACCACATAAGGCAATTTCATGTATTTCTTAAGGATGAAAACTGTTGAAATTAGCGATTTCACTTCGCGCAGGTGTGGGAAAGGTGAGGCGTCAAAAACGGACAAATCTTGTAACATCTGCCAAATGTGTTTTTAGTTACGTAATTCCAAAATGACAGTGTTACACTCTTTTTGAAGGTGAGATTTTTCACAAACTGGAGCCTAACCCCATGAGTTGAGAAGTTTTGAAAACAATATATCTTTTTGGTTTCGTGGCTCAAATTGAAAAATACTTCCAGCAGTATTTTCCTTCAATCACGCTGTATTTGTTATACTTAACCTAATAACATAACAGTAGGCGAGAGCTGGGAAGAACTAGTTTTCAAATCATAATCTAAGAAACAGATTTAACTAGGACATAGTATATACTTGGTGAATTGGCTTATTCTGATGTGAGTACAAAGTTGCATTCGACGCACTCGGCTACCCAACTCGTGTGGGAAATTCTAATACCCTTCTAGCAGGGAGCAACCGGAATTCCGGTTCGGCTAAAATCGTGTTCCGGTTGCGGTACCGGCAAAGGGCAAAAACCATACCGGAACCGGAATTCCGGTTTAAAAATTTTATTTGAAATTTTCCACGTTTTTGCTTCATCCTGTAATCAAAACATATGTAATATTATACAATGATCAAGCTGCAATACAACCAAACAAAAGAAAAGATTAAATAACCAATTTGCTGTGTGAAACGTAAGTAGGGCACATAATTTGAGCAGGAATTTTTCATAATAACCTGCAGGAGTTTGTTAAATCAAAGCCAGGTCGATGCTTGTAGCAGCTATTTTACACATCCAGAAGTCTGTGGGATACGTTTGAATTAAACCGGTCCAATTGGGTAACAGAGTATGGCTTACGCAGAAGTACTTAGGGTATGCTTGGCTAATTTAAGTTGGGTCAAGCACCCGCCAGTGCGCTTGTAAAGCTGGTAAATCAGTCTAAATTGAAGTTAAACTAACGTTATCTTCAACGCAGCTAGAAACTGCTTTCTTAGCAATGAACTGCATTTATTGAAACTGTGCGAGCAGCATCACAGTGTGTATCATTTATAGCATTTTGATTAGAAAGTTATCCATCATTTTATCGATCTAACTGACGAGTATTGTTTGTCCGACGCTAGCCTAAACAAAATCTCTGACCACTGATGTATGTGTAGTAAAGGGAGGCGACTGGAAGACAGAGCGGAAAAGTGCTGGAATCTACGCTCCAAGCTTTGTAAGCACATTTGAATTGACGCAGTATACGCAATGGTGTATTGTGGAAGACATTTTTTGCTTTGAATGTCCAAAAACCGACATATTTGATCGATAAATAAGAATTTTTATTTTCCTAAGTCTCTTTAAAGGTTCAGTAAGGCAATAATACCATCGCAATACATTAAGTTTAATGTAAAAGTTATTTTTAATGTATTTTAAATCCACTATACCTTCATTTCTTCCATCATATGTTTTACTATATATAAATTTCGAAGACCAGGTTCCGGTTCCGGATCCATTTTAAATGAACGGTTCAGGTTCCGGTTATTCTCTGCCTTATAGCCATGAAGACACAGTCGCGAAATTATAATTCCAAAATTTAACAGTAATTTTGTTGCCAAAATTTATCATTCATAGCTCACAGGGGTACCGCCACACCCAACATACACAGCGAAACCAACATGTTTAATCGGTTTAAATAGCCCTATGTCCCATTGTTCGCCACAGCAATCAAGAGGCTCAGTATTGTTTCTTATTATTGGGTCATTTCACGCTACGATGACGTTTTGCCCCAGAAAAAATGACTAATGACTTTTTTGGCTCCCATTATCTTCATTTTTACACCCTATGACAAAAACATCAAGGATCCGTAATTTGAGGTCGTTATGGTAAATTTTTTAACCGTTTTTATGCTATGGCTTCCCAAATACCACCCCCTGCTGCTCCGCAATGTACCATAAAATGGCCTCTGGTATGCTCCAGGTTGCATCTAGCCTCGGTTTTGTGATCGTATCTCGTGCAGCCCGTCAGCGCTGTCAAAATGACGTTATGCGGAACTCCGTATATTAAAAATTAAGCTTTTTATGCCTATTCTTGGATCAAATTTAACACTATATATAAACAACGTTTATGTACCATGCATAAGTAACGAGCAATGACCAAAAAAGGAATTTGGTTGGGCGAGGGGGTAAAACTGGGGTTCATGCCATATCGACAGCTGTCACTCTCCATGATTGGAGTAGATTTGAAAATCGTGCAATTAAAAATGTTGTGTAGACCTGACTAATCCTGCATAGAAAAGAATTTGGGCCATAACTTCGAACACGGAGCCACGACACTACCCGAAAAAAAGAGGTCGTAAAATTAGTCATTACGATTTTTGTCAATTTGGGACTTATGTGGATGTCCAGCCTCTTACGGCGTGCGTGAAGCCGAAAATTTTTTTGTTTGAACTAGCTAAGTAATGAGGCTTCCTAGCGCAAATAACATTTTTACCAGTTCCCTGCACGTTTATGTGCTACTGGCCAAAATATCCAGTTTTACCCCCCCCCCCGACCAAAAGGTCATCGTAGCGTGAAATGACCCTATTTTATTGTTGTTTCTGGTCCCATCAAAAATTTACACGATGGCTTACGGCAAATCTCGGTTCAGGTTACTCGCTGCCAGACAATAAATGCTTTATAGGTCGATTGTTAAGCCAATAGTATACGGATCATATCCGCCAATTATTTGTTTCTGAGCCAAAGCCGGTTTTGTAATGAATCTTTGCGTTAGTGCATTATATAATCTAGAAACAGCATGATCTATCTTACCGCAAAATAATTTTGTTCAGCATACAATGAAAAATAAATTTTAACGTTTTCAGTAAGCGCC
>JASANE010019609.1:0-20986 GCA_030248225.1 Trileptium ribeirensis | reverse complement strand
GACAGGGTCGGAACGACCCTGTTACATACAACTTTCCTACCTATTTTATTGTATTTTATTCAAGGGATTTTTCAACATGCTCTGGTATTCGTTCTACTTTCCGTACAACGTTTCTATTGTTGTGGTCTATTCAAAATTTTGTGCCCAAATGGCACGTCGAAATGGTCCGACGCTAAACGACCGTCGATCTGCAGTTGCGTTGCTCATTCGCGTCGTCATCTATATTCCACTGTTCGAGTTCGTCCGTCATTATGTGTATTTCGATGCTATGATGGACGATTATCGATGGATGTCAATTACGTCGGTGAGTTACCAAATATATAATTTTTTGGATAACAAGAGTGAACAATATATAGAAATTTGTTAATTTTTCTGAAACGATGCAAATTAGACTTTCGATTATAGTATATCAGAACACATGACCCTGCCTTTACGACTTTCATAAGACCTGTGCTCTACAATTGTATGTATATATTCGTTTCGTCTGAGCAGCAGTTGGAACCATACCTAAGCTACTGCTAACAAAATTTTCAGAAAACTGAAATTCCTAAAATTTCAAATAATTGAGTTTCATATTATTACGTGTTTCTCAACACGGCCAACACAATTGTATTTGTATTTTTTGCTCTGCTGTGGTATATGCCAGAGAACTTCAATATCACAAATGTTGTTTAAAACAGCTATGTTTTCTTAATATTGTGATTGGTAAATTTTTAATATATTCCGTATTTTCGATCGCCGGATGAGAAAATCAACATTCCAAAGACTGAGTTGCGTTAAAATTCGCTATTAAGCACTTCATACTGTATTGATAGGTATTTAGTGTACTTTTAGATGTAACTCATTAAATACATTATATACGGCATACAAAGTGGCGCCGCTATTACCCCCTGCCCTCCATGGGCCTAATGTATTTGATTCATGGAGATTTTTTATGAAGATTTATGTGATCTAGTATATGCAGATTTTCACTCCGTATCAGTTGAGTGCAACGTCCACTCAGGCGGATTTCATGGGTTGGAGCCGGTCCTGATCGAAACTTTTTGCAGCTTTTTATTTCTAACTACCGTAGCCAGTAGGGCCTTGTATCGTTTAATTGAAATCACATAGCTAGTGCAAATAACTCATGATGTAGCTTTTAATCGTCATAGCTCAAGAACGGGTGGTAGGCTGATGGCTCAAAATGTTTATCTTGGTGTGTTACAGATTTATAAATCTTTGCCTCGTCTTATTGCCACAGCTAAATCTTTTTTGAATTTTATATTATGTAAACTTCATAATATTATTTGCAACAAGCGTATGTGTCCAATAAAATAGCCAGTTCTACTAAAGTGACTTTAATACAATGCTGTTCGATCCTTTTTATGCCCAGTGGGTCCAGGCGGACCTAACGCACATTGTGAATCTTTGTGTTTACTGAATTTACATACAACGTGCGTTGTTATTCGCTCGTGTTGTGAGGTTCTCTGAAGGAACAAGAGCAACAGCTCCCAGGTAGCTCAGTGGTTTGCGTACGCAAGTTTCACTGGTACGTACCGGGTTCGATCCCTAACGCCGGCTTCAGTTTGTCAAATATTGCAGGTTACACAGATTTATTCGGGCATGAAAAGGTCAAATTCTGCGTGGACATATCATGCATTCGACTGCACGAGCTTCAGTTCTTGAACGATAACTGTTGAAACATCATTAGAAATTGAGATCTGTTAACAATTCGATTCAGAATTTTCGAAATCACTGGCAACAAAATGCTGGTTAGACAAAATCTTTGATTTGTGTTATCATAACATACCAGAGGACCTTGCTTAATGTTGTTTTTAATATTTTTCTAGTAGAGCCGGTATTCTAGTTTTGTGACAAATTTAACTCAAAGTTCTATCGAATTTCTGTTCCTTTCTAGTGACACACCTATCGATTGTCATAGAGCCGAAGTTAAGATTATACCTAAAAGTTTGTTTGATACTTCTCATGCCTTTCATTAATATCCGTTAACAAATTAATATATATCGGTAAAACCATGCCCTCCAAACTGTAATAATTCAATTGTGGAACGCTGCTTAACTGTAACGTTCGACTTTATTCATAGCTCGGAAAAGTAAGCCTTTTAATATGTTTAACATACTGAACTTACCTCAAGGTCGTAAACTTAAACCAACATCGTATCGATCACTGATTTGTCATTTGTTATTGTATAACGAAGCATTTCAATAAGTTCAGCCCCAGTAACTATTATAATTTCATTATCAATAAATTATTCCTGCTGCAAATTATGCATAATTAAACTATTCAGTTGGGGTGAAAATTTAACAGAAAAAATTCTTACGAATTTGACATTATTATGTTAACTCCAAGCTCATAATTCAAATATTACATGCTATTTTGCGAAATATGTGCTAGAATAGTTACCATAAAAATAACCTTGTGGCTGGTGAAGATACTTTTCGATCAAAAAGTAACCACAAAACCATTTGGCCATAGTGCTCCCTATCTCGCAAAAGAACTAGATATAACTATCTTTGTAAAAATATAAACTTAAACAGACTAGGAGGTATTATTGAAGCCTTGGAACCAAGAACATGGAATATTTATACCCCGTTGTGTTTTATGAGATTACCAGGTATTTCATGGTATTAGCCATATAATTTTATTGTTAACTACGCATTGAGCGGTACTCTCGCGACAGTAATAACAATTGTCACTCGCCGACGCTTTGTATTTAACATTATTTCGATTTAAATACAGTTTGATAGTTTGATTAAAAATACTTAATATAAAATTTATGTTTTATATACATTCTGTAACTGACACAAAAAATAACAGTATAAACGGAGCTCAGGTTACGGCATAGGGAGGAGTCACAGATTATTGATAAAGGATGGCCATAGGTACCGTAGCATTATGTGCTGTATTGTTGCTCGTACCCGTTTTAAGTCGCGCAACAAAATAACAGTGCAAGTAAAACGTTCTTAATTTTGAACGCCAAACGTGAAACATATATGACGGCTGCCATCCAGTAATATATATGTTAAATTCACCACGTTTTTACTAAATACATTCATTTTAAGAAAAGATCGTAAATTAGAATTCATAATATTAGCCTTGCGTTAGGCAATTTAAATGTGACCTCAAACGTTTGCGGATATTGAACTCAAATTATTTTTATTTGATTTATTTCATTAAACGCTAACCTCCTTATGCGGTAGAAACAAAACGTGCATGACCACTGATTGACGGTAATTCTTTGGAAACCCATCATTTTCGTAGAGCTTAAATTTTTAAAATTAGTTCAGTATTTTGAAACATGCACACAAGTTTAAATCAGCACACTGAAAGAATTTGGTCTTGCTCAAATATATATAATGGCAATTATTCTTTGAAACAGGTCAAACTTGTCTCTGTATAGTGAGTGATCTTTAACGTTAGTGGCTCGTTTGAATTCTTAGAGATTTCCTATCATCTTGCTTAGAGCTTCAACGCTGTATTATGAATTTTCAATTAGGCATTCATAAATACGATATTAATCGGCAAGCTCTGGTCGGAGATTTTGTGTTTACCGCAGCTGTTCCGAAGAGTGAAACTCTCTGTATAATCATTTTTCAGAAAGCAACAATGATGTCAGTCGGCGTGTGCACATTGCTATTTTTTTATATCAAATACATCGTAATTTTTGGCTTCCCTCGGTCGTGGGCTCTGCTCGACAACATGTCTCCACATCCTTTACCTGCGTGTGTATGTCGAATTGTGTTGTACTCTGATCATTGGCGCAATTTCGATCGTGGAATCTATGAATTTTTTAAAAATCACATATATCTTCCGATTGCAAAGCCAGATTTTAGCTTAACCCGACGCTTATTTGCTACGGTTGTATCCTTCACGTTTGTCGTGGTTTGGCATGGCTCTGACCGCGGTGTTATCGTGTGGATTATAATGAATACCATGGGAATTGTATTGGAAACGTTTGTTAAGGCCATTTATGAAAGTAAGGGTATACATGAATTTTGTTTCAAATAAATAAGTATATTTTATTGCAATTAAGTCAAATCAATTAGTCTGTATTAGCAAAAACAGAGCATCGGCAGTTAGTGTTGGGCAAAGCGCAGTCGGACATTTTTGGCTCATAGCCGAACGAATTTAAGCCGTCCGCCGCCGCCGGAGGACTATCGGATTATCATATTATATTCATATATTATATCATATCAAATATTAATGTGGGAATTATAGCATATAGAAGGTTTGTCTTGAAAATCGCCATCGACGACAGGCAGTTAATTGCAAATAACTGTTACCAAACAGAGGAAATTTAGAAAAATGTAGTTTTTCATTTATTACTGAATAAGTTCTTCGTAAGATAGATTGTACTGTTGCGTAGCAGCATTATACTGTAATAAAACACAATGTTTATTGCAATACCTATAATTCGAGAACCGATTGGCGAAATTTCCTAATTTTTTACAATTCAGTGCGATTAATGAATGGCACGTACAAAGACAATTATTCGCCTCTATCTTTTTTGTTTGCCAGCAGAGGTTATACAAATTCCTTATTTTGTACTGTTGCGTAGCAGCATTATACAGTAATAAAACACAATGTTTATTGCAACACCTATAACTCGAGAACCGATTGGCGAAATTTCCTAATTTCTTACAATTCAGTGCGATTAATGAATGGCACGTAGAAAGACAATTATTCGCCTCTATCTTTTTTGTTTGCAAGCAGAGGTTATACAAATTCCTTATTTTGTACTAATACGTAGCAGCATTATACAGTAATAAAACACAATGTTTATTGCGACACCTATAACTCGAGAACCGATTGGCGAAATTTCCTAATTTTTTACAATTCAATGCGATTAATGAATGGCACGTACAAAGACAATTATTAGCCTCTATCTTTTTTGTTTGCAAGCAGAGGTTATACAAATTCCTTATTTTGTACTGTTACGTAGCAGCATTATACAGTAATAAAACACAATGTTTATTGCAACACCTATAACTCGAGAACCGATTGGCGAAATTTCCTAATTTTTTACAATTCAATGCGATTAATGAATGGCACGTACAAAGACAATTATTAGCCTCTATCTTTTTTGTTTGCAAGCAGAGGTTATACAAATTCCTTATTTCGGGCAAAATCAGTTCCGATTAAAATGTTATCTTCTATAACCTAGTAAAGTTCAAACAAGGTGTTATAATTTTTTCGAGTTATGTTATGTAAACCAACTTCCCAATACTAGTAATATAAACCGAATAAGCCCTCCATGAGACCACAACGTTGTCAAAACCCTATATTTTGGACCAGCACTTTGTCGATTGAGATCCTGTTATGTATAACTTGAGATATGTCGCTACAATTTGGTTCAAACATTCATAGTAAATACACCATTAGATATAAAGCTTGCAAAATAAATAAGTAATATCCTCTCCGCATGAAAAAGACTTTTGAGAAATTTAGCGTAATTTCGCTGTTATCAAATATTACTTGGAAGTGGATGCATGAGTTAAAATAAATATTTAAGGCACATGTGTGCTATGTTAAAATACGCCTGCAGTTGTTCACTCGTTATTGATTTCACACTTTATAGCGGAATTACACGGATAAACTTTATATTTTAAATTCAAAATTACATAAAATTGTCTTTTAACTTTTCATTGAATTGAAATATATGTGCTGAAAACTGTAATATGGCCACTGCATGCTTCGAGAACAATTATTGCTCGCGACAAACTGGTAATAAATTGTTCAACAGTTTTCATGTATGTGAATTGCATATATCGACAAGCAACTGAATTTCCCAGTCTTACTTGTACAAATATATATTACAAGCATTTATAATTAAGTGACATTGCTAAACCAGCGGTCTTAGCGTAGCATTTAGTGTAGATTACCTACAAATCTAACTTCCACCTTAGCAAATCTGTGAACCTCATATTCTGAACTGTCGTGCTAGGCTCAAAATTTGTCTAAGATCCACTGCCGTAGTAGATAAAACAAACATGCACGATATCAAAGAAACCAAAGATATGAGATGCTTCGTTTGTGCTCAGCTCAAAATTCGCATCGCAACTCTTTATCTTCTACAATTCTGTAACAGTTTACAGCACGACGTTTAGTAATTGTATACAGCAAATATATATATATGTATATATATGCATATATATTATACTAGCACATTTGAAATCATGGCGTGAAAGTAACATTTCCGACCGCTGGCTTCGACGATTTCTCGGCTGGCTTCATATCGTTCCGTTTGCGATCGGAACATATGGTATTTTCTACTTTCTTGGCGGCCATCGTACCGGCTACGTTTTTGTGGAACGAATCTTTTGGCAAGAAAACGTTCCATTTCGACCGCTATTCTGGTTTTTAATCGCAATCGGATATTTCCATTGTAACGTTAGCATGGAATGTGATCGATTACTGGAATTGCGAGCGTTGAAAGACTTCGGCGAGTTTATTGCTGATGAAAATCGAAATCAACAAAGAAAAACCAAAAGTGACTAGTATAATGTATTCAAACTACGCTTGGGTCTTAGTGCACTAAATTCGGAAAAATACATCATTTTTATATTAAACTAACTGCGGAAAAGATAATCCATTACAATAAAACATAGGTTCTCTAGTTCTCTAGCTATGAGTTTTACTTCTTGTGGATATTTCCCAGGCAAAGTGGTTATACCGCTGCTGTCTAAACGTAGTTTTGTCAAAATTGCTGAGCTTCTGAAGCAATCTTCGCTGGTTCCACACAAATGACGTGCTGTAAGTAAATAAATACATAGCAGGGCAGCCAATTCTTTTTCGTTTTTCATCTTTTTTTCAAATTTTATTAATTAAAGGCCCGTTTTCAGGAATAATTCCGCTGGCAGAGACTTCTGCATTATATGTATACACGTTCATTCAGCTTCGCTCAGCAAATATCGTAAATAAATCTGAAATATCCGAAAACTTTGAAACTTTTCCCCTAGAATAGCTAGTTCAAATGAGTCAAACGACTCGGTACAGGCGATATTCAATCATTCAACAATCAACACTGTACTTAACCTATGTAGGTATAAAGTTTTCATAATTTCTATGATGTAATATATTTTCCAAAATTTCGAGCATGGAGCCTGAAAATCCTTTGAATAAAAAATTATATATTTTCACAACTATATGAGATTAAAAAATGTCGGATAAACATGCAATTGGCAATAGGTGACAATCCGGGTTATTATGCCAAAGCATTGTATGTAGGCTGGCCATGATGATTGCCCTTTACACCACCCATCATTTTATCCGCCTAGACCAAAGTCTAGTACCTGTTTAACGCTTAGGTACTGCGAAGCAACTGTGGCTGAGACCTTTGCCCAAGGAGATTAGCGTGACCACTGGATTCGACCTCCTGAACGCAGAATTATGAAGCAGGCGCTCTAACCACTCGGTCAGGCGGGCACAACTATATGAGATTAGTATCCTACATTAGTTATAGAATATCCCTTATCTTGAGCAGCCACAATGTTGTTCTAAGATCATGTAAGATACTAATCTCAACTATATAAGATTAGTATCCTACATGATCTTAGAACAACATTGTGGCTGCTCAAGATAAGGGATATTCTATAACACAGTAGTATCCTACAATAGATTCTGACTGCGGGATACAGCGGTCCACCATAACATCTTAGAAAATCCGACCATGCCACAGTTTATGATGTTTTAGTACTGAACCGTCGTGTTATCTTAAAAACACATATATTTAACCCTATAACGTACGAATTAATTTGTTTATTCTTCGAATTTTAGATCATGAGACAGTTTATGTTATGGTTCTGAACTATTGTGTTAGCTTCATTAAAAGCATATATACTAAACCCTATAACGCGTACGCCCGAATTAATTTTTTTTATCTTGCAATGTTTAACAAACTCAAGCCAGCGCCACGGAGGGTAGAACCCGGGTTGTACAATTGAAATTTAAGTAGTCGACTGTGAGCTCTTGCTTAGTTCCTTAAGAAACCTCGCAAAGTCACCCAGCATAACGAACAGACATATAACAAACCCAGTTGACAATGTGCGCTGGTCTCATTGGAAGATAGTGGGCAATTAAAGAAACGTCTAAACACTGTTCATGTATTTCTCGGTCATTACGAAATGTTTAACCTTGTATGTATGTTTTAATCTTGTATGTTTAACCTTGAGGCACCTTGTATTTAAATCAAATATTGCCAATCAGGTTATGTCGCAAAATTGGTTGTTTTCGCTAGCACTATTATTAATTTACCAAGAGGCATATAATTGGTCATATGTTATGCCATATCGTCTGTCCCGCATAAATTTTTCACAACATCTGTTTAGCGGTTACCATGTTATGGACGAAAACAACACAGTTCGACTTGATTTTAGCGTAAAAGGTGGGCGTTCCTAATCCCTGCAACTTGAAAAGAAAACGTACACAAAAACACTTTTAAGGTTTTGTTCGGATAACTAAATCTCGTTCTTAAAGCAAAGCGTATTTTGTACAATGTTGAACAAACTTCCGCTCCAACTCCGGATTGAACTTGGTGGGGCAGGCTAAGATAAAACACGTCTGGTGGCAAGATAAGCAACAAACACATTTTGGGCATAGCTACCATAGGGGTAAGATGGATATCTCCTAATGGTCGGATCCCCTTCTCGACCCATATTTAGTCCCTCTAACCCCGCGCACCGAAAATTTTGAGTAAATTCGCAAAAATTTGCGAAAACCTGGACGTGGGGATAGAACGGCAGGACTTGCTCTCCCCCCCCCCCCCCCGAGCTTGATTTCGGAGGGTTCAGCTGGCCCACAGTTCCTGGGTGGTGGCGCTGCGGCACATAGCTAATGCAAATGTTAGACTCAATGTCTCATTTACAAAATAAGTTACATATGGGACCTCAGTATTCAGCGGGCATAATTTTGCTGTGATCTGACTCAGTGCGAAAGCAAGATTGAAACGAGCACCGTGCTTATTTTCTATGCTTTTTGCTCAAAAACTATAAATGTTTAGCAATAAATGGATCTTCGAAGGCGGCATAAGGGGCGGTGATGGATAAAATGAATTGAAAGTTCCAAACGGTCCATGTAGGAATTTTCCCACTGATACCAAACTTGTCTATGTTTGTGGATATGATAATTTAAAGACCGAGCACAATGAAATCGCGACATATAGCATTTTGCAAAATTTAGGATTTTTAGTCTGCAGAATGCGGCATATACACAAAGCGAATTAGTACTATAAGGTGCTGTTAAAATTGATTTTTCGAACTGTGCATTCCTAGGTTGGTATCGAACACCGGCCATTTTTATGGTCATTTATAAGAAATGCTGATCATTTTTAAAAATCGCGATCAAAACACCATGTTTTGATCAAAAAACATGCCTACTATTCTTACATGTTTATAGGGTGAGAGAAAGATTATTCCTCCTGAGGCTCGGACCGCCCGTGTGGCAGAAATCGACGGAAAATAGGCAAAAATAGGGTGCACGTTCTGGCAAATATCGAGAGGAAATTGGTTGCAATTTGAAACCATTTTGAGTCGTAAAAAAATTCCTAAATTTATGACTCCATGACGAGCCTCCGCTGAATCCCCCCTAGCGATGTAGCATGTATGCCTAATAATATCGTTCAACGGTTTCATACCCGAATTATTGTATCTTGCAATGTTTGACAAACTCAAGCCTGCACTAGGGATCGAACCCGGAACGTACCTGTGAAACGTATGTACGCAAACCACTGAGCTATCTGGGAGCTATTGCTCAGTTCCTTAAGGAACCTCACAATGTGAGCGAATAACAACGCACGTTCAAACGTACGACGTACGACAAACTCAGTAAACACAACGACTCGCAATGTGCGTTGATTCCATTTGGACACAGTGGGCATGAAAGGATTGATATATAATCACTTATAGTTGCACCTTAAGTCAAATTGGTTCGGCCGTTGCAAAAATATCCACTGACGATAAAAACAATATAATATATTTACTCAAATTTTGATCGGGTAAATGCTTTCGCGTATTACTTCGATACCAAATCTGCTATAGGGATAAATTGCTCCTTTTTAACTTTTTCTTTGTCTAGTCCGCCCAACAAAACCCTCCCATTTCGGTCAACCGTTTCATCCAATTTACCCGGCCTATATCAAGTCGATTAGCCTATATCAAGTCGATTTCAGTAAACTACGTCCATCATATGAGCGATCAGTCCACGCAGAAATATAATAGTCGTCTGTCAATGTTGACCATTCGCAAAAGCAATTATTTACCGAATCTATGTCTGCCAGACAGCCAAGGTACACTGTGTGTGCCATGACAAGGAGATTTGACAATCCTACTACAGCGGAGTAGCGTGACAAAGGGCAGGCCAATTAAAACCGTACTGAACGGTTAACGATATAATTTAAACCGGAAGAAAAATTCGCATTACATCCGAAGCTGAAGGCTGTTAATAAATAGAAAATGTTACGTTTGCGGTCCAGGTATGCTATGGTAAAAAGATGCAAAATTAGGGTGCGATTTATCTACTTATTCTACTCTACGAGGGTTTAACTACAGTTATAAAATATACGGATACGCGGTAAATATTAAGAATATACAGCAAGCAACAACTACGATATCATGCAACAAGTAATGGTATTATATATAACATAGTAACATGGTACGAGTCCTGAACAGTGCGATTCATTCGAATACCAAGGCACCGCAGTAATTACTCGCTAACTTGTGATAAATCATCCAAACTCCTAAATAGTTAGACTCAATATTCTGATCCACGCTGCTCCTCGATTAAACTTTTAAAGTCGAAACGAAAAGCTCATTCTCGGGTCAGGATTGAATACTACCGATTTCTCAATTAAATTCTGGAGCCAAGATCGAAAAGACTTCATTAATCCCTCGGACCAGAAGTTCATCTGATGAATAGATTTATCAAGGTTTTATTTCTTATCGATTAATTATTTTGTATCGGCAACCACAGGCGCAATAAATGGTTTCTAGCGACAACTGTTAATTTTATGACAGAGAATTGGGGCGAAAGTTAAATTCAAAAGTGTTATCCTTATATCTATGCCTTGTATTGAAGTAATTATAACTTTCTCTTTTTGTTCATGAAAGATAAAAGACCATTTCAAATCCGTTACATCTTTATATACTTTTATATGTATCTTTATCAGCTCTCGATAGCATTCGTCGATATGCTATATGTCGTTATCACACAATACAGCACAATTGAGAACAAAACTAACACCGTCAATAAGTTTGTCATGCCCGAAAACTACAAATTAAAACTTTTCAGCGGCCAGGACGTGAGAACAAATTTTTAAATTTTGGGTCGCGGAACCACGACGGTGCCGTACCTCAAACTCCGTGAACCGGAGTCTTTAAAACAAAAAAGTGGCATCGTCATTTATCATTTTACTATGAAATAAAACCAACCAGAGAAAATAATTCGACAATTAAGATAAGAATAACCTTGCTTCCTTGAAGGGTACTAAAATTGGATAAAAAATCCACATTTTGAGCTCTTACCCCGGAACCAGACCCCAAATCCAAAAACTCGCGGAGATGCCAGTTCGAATTAGTCCAAGATCATGAAAATCGGTTAAGTCGTGCCCAAGTTATAACCGATGAAGCACACACAGACAGAATTTAAAAGCTTTCATTCCAGCAGCAGACAATCTCCGTTACGTTACACTACGTTATGATTAGATTTATTTCTTGAAATATCTAATTCGCCTTTAGCTGCCCGAAACAATTTATATATGGTGCAGTGCAAACACCTAGCATCAATAAATTATCAAGGTTTCGTAACTATTTATGAAGTCTATTGCCAAACTTTTGAATGAGGCAGGCTGAAATGACCACTTTGATAAACCCAAGTGTAATAACTTCTTTCATCCCTACAATACTTCTAGTATTGTAAATTACTTTGTCATACAGGGTGCTAACTAAATAGTGTAAATATTACATTGCGGCCAAAGCGTGGCTTGTGCTTTTGAAGCTTCACACACTGACACGTTGCCACAATAGGTACAACATTTTCAAAGGAAATGCCATAAGTTGCGGTAATAAACACCGGCTCACATTGCGAACGATGCTATACAAAATGTAATAAAATATCTTACCGATTTTTAGCCGAAATAAACAAGACTGAGCGCCGCGCGATAGTTTTACAATAACAGTATTAGAATTCATAAGATTTATGGGCCATTCTGAGTGAAAACGAAAATACCATACAACAGAAGTGAGGACAATCTACCTTGTAAGAGAAGCGTGAGTTTATAGTAATACGTTGTCTGTACAACGTGGCTTATTTTTCTTGGCTCTCGAAATTTGACAAGGGTGGCTGTTGGTATATTTCGGTTCCCCCTGGTTCATAATTGATGCCTACAGGTCTGTATCCCTTTTAGACATATCTTGGCGACTTAAATTTAAACATCCGTTCAGTTCAAACGAGTGAGCCACATATTGTGTTACATAGAAATATTAGACGCTTTCTGGAACAGTACCACGGATGGGCGGTATATTTCCTTCACAAAATTTTCAGCTACTGATAGTTTGTGTTTTGATGATTGGAGTATCAACAAATGCATTGAACAAAATGCGTATTCAACAAATGAGTTTTATGCGTGCCACCCTGAAAAAACCAGTAACAAACATTGTGAAATTACATCACTACACCAGTTTACTAGACTCAGAATATTGTATATGTGTGAAATAGTCAATATAAGGAAAAAATAAGTCAATCGTAGGTTTTGGTAAATGACAAAGTTGTACAGCACAGTATCTCTGTGTCTGCAGTGAATTGCGGCAGGGTTGCTAAGGCGATAGACCGTCTGCTTGCGAGTCCAAGGACAGGAGGTCGCAGGTTCAATGTCCACTCAAGTCCAACGTCTCACCTGACTGTTCTTCACACTCCTTCGGAGTCACACGCCTACTGCAAGCAGCAATTAAAAATATGTCAAATAACATTATCACAGCTGCCATCATCCCGGTGAAAGGTTAACGTTTTATACGCAAGTTTTGATTTGAAAATATGTCAAATAACATTATCACAACTGCCATCATCCCGGTGAAAGGTGCACGTTTTATACGCAAGTTTTGATTTCCAGTGGGGCCGAGGCGAAATTCGAATCTGAGACCATGCTGCATTGAATCCGCAAGCAGACAGTGTACTAAGCGACCCTGCCTACTTCACAGCTGTCATAAATTTGCTATATTCGACATCCTCTTGTGTTTCACTGAAGCCTATCTTATCGGCGGGAGATGGTTAGAGGATCTTGGGTGGAGATGCTCCAAAGGGCGATGAAAATAGTTGATGGCCCCAAGTAGATGAAAAAAGCTGCTTTGGAGCCCTCCGCCCGTAGCGGTGGATATCTAGGTCAAATGCGGGGACAGTCTTTGCGGGGTGATTAATGAGCGGGGTTATGTAGGTCAAATGCGGGGGGTACGGGGATATTATTAGGGTCAATTAGGGGATATTATCTGGGGTGGGATGTGTATTATATGGTTGATTAATTATGTCAGCGGAGGAAATTATAATCAACATGCAAATTCCATGTCGGCGGGGCACTTTCTGAGTTACAATACCTCCCCGCATGTATGTTACTTTACGCTTTCACATGACCTATCGACCCAGATACCACTTGTACCACCCAGAGATCCTTTATAAAAATCCCATCTTTCTCTCTCCATTTTTATAACTTATCTCGTGTTCTTAACAACTCAAGTTATTTTTTCGTTGTCACGTATATCAATGGCGTTTCCATCTTCAATCACAAAGTTCTGCAAACCAGCAGAACTACTCGACTACGACGATGAGATCCAAATCGTGGGTCCGACAACGTCAGTTACTACTATGGATCTCAGTTCCGTTGGCAACTCGCGAGACCTGCTGGATGACGCAGGTCCTTTGATCGGCTCAGGCAACAACAATCCTGCTGTTCACGATGCAGTCGAGGATCAAATGGATCGGGACCTTGACGAAGTGGACGATACCCGACGACTCGCTGATCTGGTTTACGACTAGATCGACTTCGATAACGTGGAGGATCCAGACCTCGTGATGGAACACGAGTTCTGGACAGCACTCAAGGCGATCATCTGCATCGACATCTTGCGCGTGCAACAACTGGTCTGGAACCGTGATTCCGATCGTCTGCGCTTACAGCAACAGCGAAAGATAGACGAGCATACTGATCGGGTGCTGGAGAAGTTCGGCACTCAATACACCGATGAGTGCGACGCGTGCTACTACGAGGAACCCGGTCAATGTTTACACCAAGAGGCTGGTGGTTGCATGCATTCATCTCGATACTGCAAGCGTGACGTTATGGACGCTAGAACACTGCTCAACATTAATTACACGAACCAGCTGTACACCTGCGTGAAAGATAAACTGTCTGAATCATGCGAAAGATATTGAACTGTACATATAACTTGTATACAGCCATATGTGTATTGCTTCGGTATATTTTTTTGTTTTGTGCATGTACCATGATATGTAAATATATATTCATATAAACATGTAAATAAAAGTTATACGGTTTAGCTTATATTTTTACACACATGACTTACTTGCATGACTCTCGCGTAAGATGGATTTACCTATGACACTGCCTATTGTGAAATACGACTACAGTTAGTAGCACAACAGTTGGAAATGCTTGTATAATGAGTTCAATGCTACTTTATGAAGGCTGAACATGTTGACTGATGTCCAACAATTAATCACAACCGGTTGGTGGTCCTTGTTGCGTTAAAGAATTGTCTTATGCTTCTTCATTTGACATGCACCACATGTGTCGTCTATAGACTTTATCGAAAACTTGGACATACTAGTCATGTATAGTACAAGAATTTCACATGATTAGTATGCTCCAGCTACTATTTTCAGGTACGCTTGTCCCTATACGTTGCCAAAACTGTTGAAGTATTAAATTTACCGGTGTTACAACCGGCTAATCTTTTTTTCTTTATTTTCTAAAAATATTTATATTACAAAACATAAAAAGCAATTACACACGGTTTCTAAGCTCATACTTTCTCTTCTCGTGTAAACAGCATGTGAATATACAAAAGCTGTTACAATAGTATTACCTACCGTGATGACACAAAGTATATTAGCCGGTTTATTGTCCCAACCCCTGTAACCAATAACTTTATCGAACATTTTAAAGTATTCCGTCCGGTTGTCACATCTTATGAAACGGTCATCACTATTTCTTATAGTTTGATATATGTGTTTTTATAGTCATCGATAAGAACAGAGTTTCCTACGATACAATTTCCAACGTGATTTTCTATTAAATGATGACTTAACATGAACCCTGACATTTCTAATTTCTATGAACGTTCAAAACAAGAATGAAGACTGACAAACAACAGGTTTTTTAAAATGCCTATCTCATGAGAGCACTCCTGGCCTACACTGATTTAAATAACTTTACAAGTATTTTACAATGTGTTGTGTACAACTGAGGACATTTACACGATTATTTATACATAGATTCCTCAAAAGTTTTTCCCCTTTTCCTTTCCTTCGTGATAAATCTAACTGCTGTTAGCAACGTTTGTCGTAGGTGTAGTACGTGAAATAATTCATCTCCACATTGAGAGCGCCCGTCAATAAATTCACCAGTCGATTGACACTCCTTTTGAAGTTCTATTACTTTTGATTGCCGAAAAACAATCACCTCTTGAAGGTATTCATTGTGTACATAATCGACAATGTCATAGTGAGTCTTTGCTTGTCTGTTACCCATGACACCACTATTTTGTGTGAAATTGAAATCAACTACTGAAACGCTTCGAGGATTTTGACGTTTATATATCTTTCTTGAAGGACTCGCGAAAAATCAAACTGTGCTAATTTTGCCATGAACTGAGATGCAATGTTACACTTATAGAAGGTAAAACCTCGATATATTCCTGCTGCACGAATAAAAATGGTGCCATGTTTGTAGTTGATTGGCAATTTGAAAAAAACGTATTCAAAAACGTCATACAAATAAACAACTTGTTTTCCCCACGTCACATTTGCTGGTGGTTGTAAACGGACATTGAAATGTAGGTCTGATGACGTTTTATTGATCCATTGAATGTCGTACACGCTTATTGCATTAAGCTTTGCTTGTGAAGCATTCGACCAATTTTCAAAACACGAAACGGTTTGCAGTGATTAATAATATAACACCTTCAACAACAACTAATGCAGCCAACAGTACAAGACAAAGTATGGTTCGGTTAAATTTCAATGCAGTCACCGGTTTATTGGTCACGTTTGCTCTATGAATCGATACCTTTTTAAGCATGTTTAATGAAAAAAGATTTAAACCATTTAAGCATATTTGTTCCAAACAACATCATGATTTGAGTCAATTTGAAGTTCAGCAGGAAATTCACCCATAGCAAAAATGACTATTGCCTTACTGAGTTCGCTCGAGAAGTCTATACATAATGGGAGTTGTCCATTCTCTGGATTGCTTAGATAGATACAATCACTGCTATGGTCTCGACTCAAATCAATGCAAAATATTTGATATCCAGCACCTGGTTTAAATGCTGTTGGGTTTAAACCCAAGTTATCGTTTTTGTAATTCAACGCTTGCAGAGTAAAATAATACCACTGTAATGCGCTGGAGCTTTTACAAGGTACGGTGATATTACATGGATAGCGATCATCATTCATAAATATAGTAAAATGATCCATATCCGGAAGGGAAAAGTCAAACAAATTTTTCTTTGTCGAACCTCCATAAGCTTCCTGTAGAATGGACCATATGTATATCCTACGAGGTAGATTTCTTTCAAAAATTGTCCAGTCTACGTTTTGTAACCCTTTATTTACAGATAGGGTATGTATTTTATACTTGATTTCGAAATAATTTACTCCCGTGGTACTTAAGAGTCGAGATTGGTGTTCTAGTGCCTGTTTTGTTAACTTTACTTTAGAAACGTAAAGTTTGAACTCACTTATTCGAATTTGATATTCCGATTTGCCATCGTGTAAAAGCACTAGATTTGTTGGACTCCTAACAAACTCTAATTTCATACGGCTTTTCGGTGGTAAATACTTTGGGTTTATGTGTGATTCTGTTACAACTGGGAAGTATAGTTCACACTTCTGAGACATCATAATGTTTGTGTTCCGTCGTACACCTGGAGAATTATCAGGTGTTATTTCGTTAAACATGTAAGGTGCATCGTCATCATATATTGCACCGATGCGATACTGTTTTCGAAAATCAGCGCTGGTGTGCAGGTGATAAAGTACGTATGTCATCCACGGGTAATGTTTTTGATTGAATGTTATAGGTTCACCATTAAGCTTCATTTCGATAGCAGAAAATAATGAATAGCCGAACAGATTGCAAGGTATTACTAATTTGTCAGCAGGTACATTTTTTCCGTCTGATTGTAGTACTTGTATCTCAAGGTAAGCATAAATTTGAGATAAGTCTATTAAATCATAAGCACTTTCGCTTATTTTAAATCTCAGTATATCATCAACGTCGCAATTAGGTAATGTGGTTTCACACGCTACTTCAATAAGTTGATTTGAAACAACAGATTCCTGTGTAGGATAGACGCCTTGTTCCCAGTTTAATTTTTCAGGCCCACACGTTTGCGCCATTTTTTCTGTGTTTGACAAGTCTCCTTTTAAGAGTTTTGGGTTTTATGGAAGTTATTTTACGTTTTCGAACAACTGGTTTAGTTTTTCGTCTGATAACCTGAACACGTCTTGAAACTGTCACGTTCTGCAGTTTAGGTGAATTGAAACAAAGTGGAGTAGACATTTTATAAAAGTGTAAGATTAACAACAATGCAAGTCTTTTTAAGCATTTATGTGAACCGCAACCGCAGCAATAGTTCTGATTGTTTAAAGAATCTAACAGGTTTGAAATCTGCATCTACCACTTGGAACTGGAACGTTTTCTGCAGGGTGTTGTTTAGTGGTAGATATACAGTATTATTGCAATTTTCTGAGATGACATGTAGTATAGGTTTATATTTTCCGTTAAAAAGTCTCTCTTTTACAAATGAACATAAGATAAAGAGAGGTTTATTATGAGACAAATCTAAGGGTATTGCACCAATGTGTCTTCCATTTTTAAAATATGAGTTTTGAAACCCAAAATGTTCTTTGAGTTCATATGATTGTTTAATTTCTGCATCGTCCAAACAATAAATATTTATTTTGTCACATGTAGGGTCTACACTAAACGTAATTTTTGAAGAAAATCTGTTTAAAAACTCAAGCAACGTCTCAATGTCATAATAACCATCTTCCAACGTAAAAGTTTTCCATGATTTTGCCTCTAGGTATTTCACGGTGTTTTTGTTCAAATTTATATACTTTTTTGGTATTTTTGCTTCCAACACGCGAACATTAGTAGCGCAAAACTGTGTCGGAAATTCAACTGTTGCATTTTCCAAACTACAAATTATCACAACCTCCATGTTTATTATTAGATCACACATGGTTATAAAAGCTTTTAAGCATACTATGTACAACAGACACATAATTATAATAGCTTTCAATGCTACCACAACCCGTAATCACTACTTTTCCTGTTCTAAATATCAGTGTAGCACATTTATCAAGTTTTAGGATAACCGCGTTATGTAATTCAGGTTCGTACATAACTCGGAAAGTACGTTTCAATTCATTATACAGATTGCCTAAATTTAGTTTCTGTCCAGTGTGTAAAAGTCCAACTACATTTTTAACAGTAAAGCTAAACCGTGCTAAACAGTTATAATTTAATTTGAAAAGATTTTCCCGAACCTGATTCAATATTGCAAAAGCCTCATTTTCTGACCGGACACCAACCAAAACAATTTTGCCATTCGAAAATAACAAAACAGTACCTCGTGGTTTGAATTTCCAGATTCCCCCGCTAAATGTTTTTGGGTTATAGTTAAAATTATCAATGTTATATGATAAATATAGCAAGTCTATAGTACAACCTGTATTAGATAATATTGTCATATTCGTTATAAGCACTTGGGTTCGTCCCGGAGTTCCATCCACAGTTGCCCCAACATATTTTGCCCTGTCCATTGCCTAATGTCACGACTCGTTGGATCATATATACTTTTTCCTATGCCCCAATAGTTATCCCACTCTGATGCTTCTGCTATTAAAGCTTTTTCAGTCCCAATAAGAGCTGCTCTTACGTGTGGAAGTTGTTGGAATTTTGCTTTTAGACCAACCTTCATGATGGATACAGCATTGCCGTGTTGTATCCACTGATTTTCATCAAAGTTTATAATATCTCGACCAATTTTCTTCTGTTGTGACGGTTTATCAGTATTCATGATAGCGTTGTAAGAAGCGTCATCATTGAAATAGCGAGCTTTCTCGCTCTGATACCACTGTTCTACGCAGTTGTACTTGACTCCATTTACAAAAATTTTAGCAACGTTAAAATTGCTGAATACACTCCACCCTGAACGAAAAAGTACGAGTGGTGTATTGTCAACAGAGGTGCAGTATTTTGTATGCTCCATTGCAATCAAAACATTAAAATGAATTTGGGTTCTAGCGGCGAGACTTTATATAGCTTTTCACAACGCACGATGATTGGTTAGTTAGCTAGTATATACTTTCCCATGATGACGTCATTTTGTCTTTTCTCCCCCGCCCAAACGCCGACCTTGGCACACCTGAGAGCAGTGTCTCAAACTTTTCAGAATCTAAAGGTCGTGGAGGTGAAAAGTTGATATCAGACACAAAGTATTTAATAAGATCAAAAATATTTGATCCAATGGTTTTATCCGGATAGATAATTTGATTATTTTCATTGAGGTTTAAATTTTTAACACTATTAAGCATTAACTTCGCTTTATTTCGCAAATTTTTGGGAAACATTAAAGATAGGTCATTTTTTGTGCCCATGTTGGTCGTACACAGAAACTTCATTTTTATTGGTGTATGGGTTTTATCTCGTAGCCCACCATTTCGCATTACATCAAGCCAACTTACGGGAACTACAGCCATTTTACGTGCCATAATATTTGATGAAATAGCTGGTTAAATATTTCACAAGTTTCGGTTTCAATATTTTTCTTTTCTCAAAAGCTCTTGTTTTCTTATTTGCGAGCTTTTTAAGAATTTTTCTACGCGCCTTTGCCCTCGCTAGCGCGTTGTGTGCAATTTCAGAAAACGCTCGTACAAGTGAATCTGGAGCAACCTTTACAACCGCTGTCACAATTCTTGAGGATGCTTCGTTCAAAAACTTTAAAGAAATTTTATGTTTTTCCATATGTTGCGACATGTTATTCCTACATCTATCAAAATATAGTTCTTTTTAAGCATATACATACATCTGATCATCATCGGGAAATATATTTTGTCGAACCCTTAGAATATTTTCTGTATTTGCCTTCAAACCTAGGAAAATATATCCATATGGTGTCTTTGTAGCTTGTTCAAAAGCGCTCACGAGAAATTGCGGTTTTGAGGGCCACATTTGCCTTCCAAGGGTAAAAATCATAGACTGATCTCTAAAATTAGGAAAAAGCACAATATACTGTGCATTCCGTGTAATGGTTCGCATGTATTTACCTTGATGATACAAATTTTGGGTGACAAAAATTGTACTTAGTTTATTGTGTCGCATTTTCGGATAATCCGGCAGCTAATTTTTTATCATTTGATGCTAATAGCATTAGGTCGTATAAGATGAGGATAGTATTGTCTGTGGTTGATTGTGGAAACTTCTGAAGGAAGACCTTCATAGAGTTCTAGATTGGGTATTTCAGCAGCAAGTTTCTGACATATATCTGAAATATACCATAACAAAACAAAATCTTGCTAAAAGTTTGATCTAAAAGATTATGTTTGTGCAAGCGAGCGATCCAATACATTTTTTTTCCACACCCAGTTTGACCGCTTGAAACGCATGTGAACGGTATCTCCCAATGGTAAGAAATACTTTTCTCATTATAGGAATCACAAGCTTTAACATCCATGTGAGACATGGTTTTTTGTT
>JASANE010019608.1:0-12257 GCA_030248225.1 Trileptium ribeirensis | reverse complement strand
TACATTTTGTCTATAAACGATACAGTAAAACCTTGAAAATTTTCTGTTACTATCGTTTGTTCTTGTCCCAATTACTGTTGTCGTATATTAATATGTATATTTTAAATACTCTATGGCGCTAAGAAATCTATTAATACTCCGCAAAGAAACCGTACTTATAATCCCTACCCCATGTAAAAAGTCCCTCATTTTCCCCTTAAAAATGTAAGAGGAAGACATGGGATTTGGGGGTTCGGAAATGAACAAAATACTTTCTCCGATTTTCAATATCGACCCTCATCAAACCCGTAATTCAACTGTTCTAATACTTGTAATAAAACCAATTAAACGAAGTTGCCGTCGCAATGTGATCACTCCTAGCGTCGCCAGCAAGCTGACACGCGGCCATCTATTGGGTATCTTCGTAGGTTAAATCACCCCAACAATAGCTATATGTCTAATCAACCCTAACCGTCGTAAACTTCAAACTTAACCTACCAACTGAATACTACAGGTCTCTCATCGCTATTAGAAACGATGAGAGCCTATTTTTGCAAGGGACGATGGTAGATCGTCCCGGGAAGCCGTACTGAAAGACCCTCCACCGTACTTATCCCATTTATACTTATCTTCCCAACCCCACCTAAAACGTCCCTCTTTTTCTCTTTAAAAATTTAACAGATGTAACAGAGCCGTTCCGGCCTGTTACATTGGCCCGTACTCTCTTAGAGGTCCGTTATGTACTCAACGACGCCTCGAAGGGCGACAACGAACACCGCAACATGTGCTGATCCCATGCTCCATCCATTGAACCTGGCCCCCATAGCGCCATGGGCTCGTACTGCTTGCGTATAACCTTGTCCGTTCATTGTCCGTTATGCTATGCTTTCATGCATGCATAATTAACCGCTTTTGATGTTGCCATAATGGTTCGCCGTATTTGCCATGTTTTCGTATTCATGTATGAGTAAAAATTAGGAAATATGCCGGAGTAGGTGGAAAATGGAAATGGTATCGAATCGAACAAATTATAGGAAAATTTCTAGGTTTCTAGGGTCTTCGACCAGATCGAACTTTATGGAGGCTTTCTTACATACGTAGGGTCAGCATAATGACCGTTCGGGAATAGCATTCCCATCGGCCGTTCGCCGAAAGACGAACGGCAACGTCGCTCAAATTCCCTGGGGAATAGCGAAACGTCGGAATATCAGACCTACCTAGCTTGACTACTACATCTTTTAACGGTCGAGCTAGGAGGGAAACAATAAGGTAAGCGAAGCAACAATGTCGACCCATCTTCGTACCCGAGAAAAAACCGGACACGGCTTCAGCGTCCACATGGCGGGCGTTTTATAACAAACGCCACATGAAAAAATATGAAGTACTTTGACTATTAATTCAAACCAAATCATTATACGCACTCCTATCGATATAACCACCATGTGGTTTTCACATAACCGTACCCGTTGGAACGATTCAAGTGCCGCTGCACTGTGTGGTTGCAAATTCTATGTGACAACTTTGTAATTTTAGACCGTTTTCAGTAATTAAGGAATTGACAATCAAGATGGGGATTCAATTTTGTATAAAACTGTATTTCCTGCTATTTTTCTATTAGCTAATATGTAAAAAGCTAACAGTAAAATTTGACTTTCTGAAAAACTGTTTTTTCCGGAAAAACCAAGCCTGTTATATAGTGAGGGGTTGACGCCATCAACACGGACTTACCGCAGCGCATACTTGCTTGACTGTAACATCAATGGTTCTATTCTGGTTCCGAACCTTGTTATTCTTATTCAAACGTTTTCTTTAATAAATTCTTCTTTTCTTTAATAAATAATTGTTTTTGGTGTTTTCTCCTGCTCTCATTATTTCAAATACATCTTCTACAAATAATTATAATAGTGAACCCGACGTAATCCCCTGCACGGAGTTTCTCAACACAGCTAGAGCTCAACCCACGCTCGCTCCGCGACTATGCAATCAAATTGCGATTGGATTACGACAATCAAATCCCAAGGTCCCATTTCATCTAATGAAGCATTTACATTAAATTGAGTTTAAGCTGACTTAGCTTTATCCAATAGTTAGACGCCACTATCACTTTGTCCTACAATAGTGAAAGCCAACTATGAAGACATATATAGCAGCTTAGTGACATTGTGAGGTTTTGCACACGAGTGAGCTCAGACTCATATATCTTTCTTGTATAGTCCGAGATCACCGTAGATTCTGTAACACTGCATTAGGTATAATGTTAAGCTTGGACTTCTGCCAAATTTTGAATTTCGACGTTGGACAGCTGCCATATTTTGTATTTTGCTAAAATTTGAATTTCTAGCGCTGGATAGCTTCCAAACTATAAAAAACTATAAATAAATTTAATTTTGCCGCACTGCCTATCTGCCAAATATTAAATTTACCTAGACGGCTGCCAAAACTTGAGTTGTCCGCGCTGGACAGCTGCCAATATTTTATTTTCTACGTTGAACAGCTGCTAAAATTTGAATTTCCCCCGCTGGACAGCCGCTAAATATTGTATTTTGCTAAAATTTGAATTTACCGCGCCGGATGGATAGCTACTAAATAGAAATTAACTGCGTCGGATTGCTGCCCAAATTTTGAATTTGCCGCGCTAGAGAACTGCCAAAATTTAAATTTACCGCGTTGGACAGCTGTCAAAATTTGAAATTACCGCACTGGACAGTTGCCAAAATTTGAATTTACTGCTTTGAACAGCTGTCTAAATTTTAATTTCTCGCCGCTGGAGTGCCGCCATATTTCGCTAAAATTTGAATTTATCGCGCTGGACAACTATTAAAATATAAATTAACCATGTTCGACTGCTACCAAAATTTTAATTTTCCACGCTGGAGAACTGCCAAAACTTAAATTCACCGCGTTGGACGGCTGCCAAAATCTCATTTCACCACACTAGCAGCTGTTAAAACTAGAATTTTCTACGTTAGAAAGCTTCCAAAATTTGAAATTTCCACGTTGGGCAGCTGCCAAAATTTGAATTTACCTCGTTGGACATTGCCAAAATTTGAATTTCCCCCATTGTACAGCCGCCAAATTTTTATATTTCCCGCGCTGGATAACTACTAAAATAGAAATTAACCGCGTTGGTCTGCTGCCGAAATTTGAAATCCGTTTTTGAACAACTGCTAAAATTTGAATTTCTTCCATTGGACAGCCGCCAAATTTTTCTATTTTGCTAAAAAAATTTTATTTTCCGCGCTGGATAACTACTAAAATAGAAATTAACATCGTTGGTCTGCTGCTGAAATTTGAAATATTGCGGCACCTCCGGCGGCGAGAAACTAAAATTTCAGACAGCTGTTCAAAGCAGTAAATTCAAATTTTGGCAACTGTCCAGTGCGGTAATTTCAAATTTTGACAGCTGTCCAACGCGGTAAATTTAAATTTCGGCAGTTTCTCTAGCGCGGCAAATTCGGAAAATTTGGGCAGCAATCCGACGCAGTTAATTTATCTCAAGTAGCTATCCATCCGGCGCGGTAAATTCTAATTTTAGCAAAATACAAAATTTAGCGGCTGTCCACCGGGGGAAATTCAAATTTTGGCAGCTGTTCAACGTAGAAAATAAAATATTGGCAGCTGTCCAGCGCGGACAACTCAAGTTTTGGCAGCCGTCTAGGTAAATTTAATATTTGGCAGATAGGCAGTGCGGCAAAATTAAATTTATTTATAGTTTTTTATAGTTTGGAAGCTATCCAGCGCTAGAAGATTCGAATTTTAGCACAAATACAAAATATGGCAGCTGTCCAACGTCGAAATTCAAAATTTTGGCAGAAGTCCAAGCTTAACGTTATACCTAATGGCAGTTTTACAGAATCTACGGTGATACTCGGACTATACAAGAAAGATATATGAGTCTGAGCTCTCTTCGCATATGCAAAACCTTCACAATGTCACTAAGCTGCTATATATGTCTTCATAGTTGGCTTTCACTATTGTAGGACGAAGTGATAGTGGCGTATTAACTATTGGATAAAGCTAAGTCAGCTTAAACTCAAAAATTAATGTAAATGTTTCATTAGATGAAAGAAATGGGAACTTGAGAATTTGATTGTCGTAATCCAATCGCAATTTGATTGCATAGTCGCGGAGCGACCATCAGTTAAGACTATAAGCTGTGTTGAGAAAATTCCGTGCCGGGGATTACGTCAGGATTACTATTATAATTATTTGTAGAATATGTATTTGAAATAATGAGAGCAGGAGAGAAAACACAAAAAACAATTATTTATTAAAGAAAAGAGAAGAATTTATTAAAGAAAACGTTTGAATCAGGATACCAACAAGGTTCGGAACCAGGAATAGAACCATTGATGTTACAGTCAAGCAAGTATGCGCTGCGGTAAGTCCGTGTTGATGGCGTCAACCCCTCACCATAACTAACAGGCTTGGTTTTTCCGGAAACAACAGTTTTTCCCCCCAAAGTCAAATTTTTACTGTTACTTTTTTTCATATTGGCTAATACAAAAGAAAATGGCAGGAAATACAGTTTTATACAAAATTGGATCCCCATCTTGATTGTCAATTCCTTAATTACTGAAAACGGTCTAAAGTTACAAAGTTGTCACATCGAATTTGCAACCACACAGTGCAGCGGCACTTGAATCGTTCCAACGGGTACGGTTATGTGAAAACCACATGGTGGTTATGTTTCCGATAGGAGTGCGTATAATGATTTGGTTTGAATTAATAGTCAAAGTACTTCATATTTTTCATGTGGCGTTTGGTATGGAATTAAAACGCCCGCCATGTGGACGCTGAAGCCCGTGTCCAGGTTTTTTCTCGGGTACGAAGATGGGTCGACATTGTTGCTTCGCTTACCTTATTGTTTCCCTCCTAGCTCGACCGTTTAAAAGGATGTAGTCGTGGTGAGAACTAGGTCGGTCTGATATTCCCACGTTTCGCTATTCCCCAGGAATTTGAGCGAGCGTTGCCGTTCCTCTTTCGGCGAACGGCCGATGAAGATGCTCTTCCCGAACGGTCATTATGCTGACCCTACCCTGTAAGAAAGCCTCCATAAAGTTCGATCTAGTAGAAGAGCCTAGAAACCTAAAAATTTTCCTATAATTTGTTCGATTCGATACCATTTCCATTTTCCACCTACTCCGGCATATTTCCTAATTTTTACTCATACATGAATACGAAAACATGGCAAATACGGCGAACCATTATGGCAACATCAAAAGCGGTTAATTATGCATGCATGAAAGCATAGCATAACGGACAATGAACGGACAAGGTTATACGCAAGCAGTACGAGCCCATGGCGCTATGGGGGCCAGGTTCAATGGATGGAGCATGGGATCAGCACATGTTGCGGTGTTCGTTGTCGCCCTTCGAGGCGTCGTTGAGTACATAACGGACCTCTAAGAGAGTACGGGCCAATGTAACAGGCCGGAACGGCTCTGTTACATCTGTTAAATTTTTAAAGAGAAAAAGAGGGACGTTTTAGGTGGGGTTGGGAAGATAAGTATAAATGGGATAAGTACGGTGGAGGGTCTTTCAGTACGGCTTCCCGGGACGATCTACCATCGTCCCTTGCAAAAATAGGCTCTCATCGTTTCTAATAGCGATGAGAGACCTGTAGTATTCAGTTGGTAGGTTAAGTTTGAAGTTTACGACGGTTAGGGTTGATTAGACATATAGCTATTGTTGGGGTAGTTTAACCTACGAAGATACCCAATCAGATGGCCGCGTGTCAGCTTGCTGGCGACGCTAGGAGTGATCACATTGCGACGGCAACTTCGTTTAATTGGTTTTATTACAAGTATTAGAACAGTTGAATTACGGGTTTGATGACAGTCGATGCTGAAATAGGAAAAAGTATTTTGTTCATTTCCGAACCCCCAAATCCCATGTCTTCCTCTCAAATTTTTAAGGGGAAAAAGAGGGACTTTTTACATGGGGTAGGGATTATAAGTACGGTTTCTTTGCGGAGTATTAATAGATTTCTTAGCGCCATAGACTATTAAAATATACATATTAATATACGACAACAGTAATTGGGACAAGAACAAACGATAGTAACAGAAAATTTTCAAGGTTTTACTGTATCGTTTTACCTTAGCTATTTGAATTACCATGGAATCCGACCTTCATCCGTCATGGAATCCGATCTTCGTCCGTTGACCAGATTTCCGAGCCGATTGCGGAACAGGGTCCTCCCTAGAGGACCGCCTCAGAAAGGAGATTGGTAATTTGTTCTTTTATGAATTCGTTTTCCCTAACCTTAAGTGTCGCCAGATATTGAGAAGGCGAAGATAATTGGATTACGCCGAAAGAAAGTTATTTATTTAAAGAATATTAGATTTACCATACTCATAAAATTTAGAATTTCTCTAAATTTAATTATTTAGACTAAATTTTGAAACAAAGATAGTTTGGGAATTTACTAGGGGTTTGAGTTGACATATTTAGGAAAATTTTGGTACGTATCTTTGAAAATAAGGCCAGTAACGATGTAAACCCTATAATACCAAAATTTGTTAGTTATTTCACTCAATATCAGCAGACTGCTTACTTAAATGTAAGTTTCTTGTATCTTAAAATCCTATAGGATTACTCCCGTTTGGATAAGGGAGTAAAATTTTCTTATCATATACCCAGTCTCCTATTTCGGTTTTCATGTTGGTCACTTGGTGGGTTTGCTTGACAACGGGTCCTCCGGTGAGAACCTTCCAAAAATAGCGACCAAAATCGCCGGTTTATTGTTCCAATACTGTAACGTTGATGTCGACAGCTCCATCAGGAAAAGATGACGACTTTAGAAATTTTCCGACGCCAGGTCACTTAGGTGATAGTATTAAATTCACCATGGTTGTTTGGAATTGAAAATTTCTTAAATTGGTAATGCACTATAGGAAATTTAGACTGGGAATTTGTAGCGATTTGGGAAAATTCGGAACTGCTATTTGAAATATGCTCAACATCTATCCCTATGATGTTCCCACGTCGGTAGTTACTCGGCACACAAATAAATAAAAAAGGAAGACGTACGATTAAAATATATGAACAAGGACAAACAATCAATAACGGTTATAAAGTCAAGTATATCACAACGACAATAAATAAAATAGATATTACAACTACTAACCATAGGGTCCTCCCATGTTTTGACACTTATTAGAACTATCACTTTTGGTTTTCCCATATCTCTCCCCATCCCCTTATTTTATCGGAACAGGTCCTCCCCAGAGGACCGCTCAAAAAGTGTGCAGCCAATAGCGCTGTATGTATCCGTACCTGACATAATTAATGAATCGAGCATTATTCTGATCCACGAGGATAACTGATAATTACCCTGAAGGAGAGTCATTGTTTCAGTAAGTATTGATTTTACCACGGTTGGTCAGGTACTAAAATTTCGAGCTTGTATATCATTTCTTATGAAGTAAGATGATTTGGAGTAGTGGTATGTGATTAGGATCGGAGGTGAGTTAAGAGATTCGAAAAATCCGTGGATGGTTTGAGGCATGGTTTGAACAGTTATTCCGATCTCACAAATAATTTTCCACGTTAGGGTTGGTCTTGGCCATACGAGATAAAAAAATCTTAAGAACAGTTATAAGAGATTTTAATTTGTAATACATTGCATTTAAAGACAAAAGTCTCTTAAAGCCAGCCGTTAGACTTCAAAACCTTATGGATAGCTGTAAAAGACATTTGTTTTCTATAACTGGTTATAAAAGGCAATAGTTTCTTGCAGCTACCGAGAGTGTTGATAAGGCTTTTTGGCGAATTGGTATGTTTTTGAGTGCGTTTTAGAGGTTTGTGTCTGGTTCGTGTCTTTTTAAGGGGTTTGTGTGTCTTGTGGTGAGTGTAAGAGGCAAGTTACTTTTTGGTTTTGTTACTGGACTCCATTTTTTTATTTTTGTGCTCCCTGTTTTTTCTTTTTGTTGCCCCTTCTTTTTTGTTGTTGGCGCCTCCCCCTTTGTTATTTTTGTGCCCCTGTAGTTTGTTCTATCCTTTCCCCTCCGAGTGCTATTTTTGTGCCCCCCCGTTTTGGTGTTCGTTGTCCTCCCCGGTTTGGATTGTGGCTCTCCAAAAAAATTTTGATATTGGCCCCTTGATTTGATATTGGTGCCCCCTCCAGTTTGATATTGGTGCCCACTCCAGTATGATATTGATGCCGCTTACAATTTCACATTGGTTTCTCCTCCAGTTTGATATTGGTGGCCTCATTAGTTGTGGTGCCTCCTCCGATTCAAGTGTCTGCCTCCTTTGCCATTTTTGTATCAGCACACCTTCCAGTTTGATATCCGTGCTCCAGTACATTTTCATCCTGCGATTTGAGATGTTGCTGCCCTCCTCCATTTTGATACTGGCGCCCCTTCCAGTTTGATATTGGTGCCTCCTCCGATTTGATATTGATGCCCCTTTCAGTTTGACATTGATGTCCCCTCCACGTTGATATTGGTGCATCTTCCATTTTGATATTGGTGTCCCCCTCCAGTTTGATATTGGTGCCCCCTGCAGTTTGATATCGGTTCCCCCTCCAGTTTTATATTGATGTCCCCATCCAGTTTGATATTTGAAACAGACACAAATCTCTAACAGCGAGGTAAAACAGACTTAAATAGCTTTCACTTAGCCGTAACAGATTTTTGTCTCTTTCGGTTAGTTGTAGAAAACTATTGCCTTTTATAACATTGTTTCTCCTCCGTTCATATTGGCTGCCTCCGTAGTTATTGGTGCTCTCTTTATGTTGCTGCCTCCTCTTTGATCTGGCGCCTCGTTTGATATTGGTGCTCGTTAGTTATTGGTGCTCTCTTGTGTTGCTGCTCTCTTTGATCTGGCGCTCGTTTGATATTGGTGCTCTCGATTTGATATTGATGCTTTCGTTTGCATTGATGTCTCCGTTGATATTGGTGCTCTTTTGATATTGGTGTTCGTTGATATTGGTGCTGCGTTGATATCGGTCTCGTATATGATGTCCGAGTGATATGACAGACCAATCTCTACGCGAGGTAACGACTAACAGCCTTCCAGAAGATTCGTCTTTCGGGAGTGAAAATATGCCCTCTAACCAGCTATAAGAGACAAATGTCTCTTACAGCTATATGTAAGGTTTTGAAATCTCTTACGGATGGCTTTAAGAGACTTTTTTGTCTTTAACAGTCTTAAGTTTAACAGTCTTTAACAACCTTAACTGTCCTTAAGGTATTTTATCTCGTATGTCAAGTCGTTATAGAATTTTATCTCTTGTGTTCAGCTCTAAAAGACAAAAATCTCTAACAGACAGCTGTAAGAGACTAAAATATCTTTATTGACTATAGGAGACAAAACTGCCTTATAGCTGTCTATATGAAACTAAAATATTAAACAGCCAGCCTTAAGAGATTTTTGCCTTTTACGGACGGCTGTAAAAGACAAAACTACCCGATTTTTGCACGCATTTTTCTGTGAAAGCTGCATAGGTGTCGACTGTGGAGGCTGCGGCCTCGATGGGATAGAGTAGGGTTCGAAAAATTCAGACGGGCGTCCTTGGTGAATATATCATTAACGGGTGTAGGTGTCAGCAGGGTGCACGGCTGAGATGTAATTGATGCGGAATACGAACGGCTGGGTTTAGGAAACTGTGGTTCGTAGGCGGCAGATAGTTCGCGAAAGATACGATAGGGGATATGAGGTTGATTTGGATCGGTTACTAAACGTTGAGTATTGGGACTACGGTAGGTTTGAGTTGCGGTAGCAGTATGTTGCCGAGTGGGTGTTCTTGGTGATGTTTGTATACCCTGTTCAGTTACTGATTCGGTGTGCATGGTAGCTTCGGAAAAAAGTAGTTCGGGTCCGCCAGGATCCTGTGTGGCGAGTATTTCTGCAAAACCTAGACAATTCAGATTGAATGGATGCAGAGAGCGACCCTTTCCTTGTCTTTGCAGGGTTCAGGGCCTAGCTTCCCCTTCAGTTCGAACTGAGCCGAACTTCCTCCCGTTCCTGCAAGGTGACTGGGATGGTATCCTGTGCATATTCGGGAGAAATGGCGCCTGCTGGTTTACCTAAAGCATAAGACAATCGCGCGGGGTTCTGCGCAGCTAAAGTGAGATAGCACGGTAATCCCACTCAGGTGATCTTTCAGGATCACGCATGGGTAGCCGATCCCTTAGTGATACAGCTGTTGCACCTTGTCTAACAGAACTACTTGAAGGCGCTTCAAGGGCAGCGCGATGGACTTCGGCTATAGCTTGAGCGTATTATTGATTTGGATCCCTACTTCGATACTTTGAGCATCGGAGTCTTCCTCGATTTCCTAATACATCCTGTCGACAGCTTCAGGATCGACAACATGTAATTCCCTACTAATGTGTCGGTCGGCGGAAACGATCTCCATCGTTTCCTGTAGTGCAATCTCAATGAAGGGTGGTGGTACAGCTTTTAAATGATCGACCATGTCAGGAAAACTGCTAAGAGGTCTATAACATGGTTTAGTACGGTTAACGTGCACCACATGATCATAAGTGTTAGGTTGACCAAGAAGATTTACACATATGCAAGGCAGCATGATCTTAGTTACTTGGTAAGGCCCACACCATCTGCGTTCTACCTTCCGTGATAACCCTGGGGTTGTGCAATATCGATATACCCACACATGATCGTTAATCCTGTAATCGGGTATCTTTATTTTCCGGTTGTAGTACCGTTTCCGGTACTTCTGCGCGGTTTGTATGGATCGGTATGCCTGATCACGAATAGTCGCGAGCCATCGTTGCACATTGGCACGATAGGCTTCGGGTCCCCAGTCCAATCAGTAGGTACCTCAATTCCACCTGGAATTCGAGGCTGAAAGCCATGCATAAGGGTAAATGGTGCATAATGAGTAGTGGCGTGTACGGCGGAAATGTAAGACATAATGCAAAAGGGTAGGACTCCGTCCCATGACTTGTGGTCATTTTCAGGTAACGCGGCTCTTAAAAGGAACAACAGCGTGCGATACATAGACAATAGGAAATCCCCATGGTGAGCCAGATGGTGTTATCATTCCTGCCTCTACCATATTATCAAGTTCCTCTCTCAGTAGTTCACCAAGACAGTGAGCTAGCCGGTAGGGTACTTGCTTTATAGGCTTGGCGTTTCCAGTCAAGATTCTATGCCTATGTATTTTACATGTACCTAAATCGAAGAGATGGGTGCTAAAAATATCGGTATTTTCCGATAGCACCGTTTTCAGTTGCTTTAACTGATACGATGTCAATGAGGTATTACCGAAATCAATCTTACTCAGTATCTAAATAGATCGTTCGGGATCGATGGCCTTCTTTTGTTCAGTAACTAACTGTACCACATTTTCATCTGTGACCCCTAGATTGTTATACTGCCTAACCCTACAAGGGGATTCTAGCTGCAAGAGACGGTTAGATGAATCGTATAGTATCTCCACTTCGTTGTCATCTAAAGTCTCGATATGTCCGATGGTTTGCTCAGCCCGAATAGCGGCTGGAACATTTCATAAATTCATAACAGTAACAGGTATTAGGCGTTGCACGGTAAGCACTGAGTTGGCAATAGCCACATCGAGAATGGATAGATCGGGGACAAGAAGAGCTTGTTGCACACTCCGTTGCACAATTTCGGGAACGGCATTTATAAACATTTCAGTATTCGGGGGTATCTGTACATACTTTCAACTCACCACATTGATAACCGGTGGCTTGTAGTCACCTTGATCGGAGAAGGGTATTGAAAAACTATCTGAACCATATTATACAAGTCTAAACACCGATCTTTGAAATTGAAGGCAGTAATGCCATAAAGTCAGTACCTAGAATACACTCATAGGATGTATCAGCCGTTACTTGGAATTTGCAGGGTGCTGAGTGATACGATGGTTATAGGTGCCTTAACTGATCCGCTTATTACCAGCTATATTGTTGTGTGGCTGTGACAACTCGCGTAGCATTCGAATCCCTAGGTACTAAACCTAAACGAGCTGCTAATGATTGTGACATGATCGAGAATCTGCTCCAGTGTCAAAGAGAGTCATGGCAAGTGTACCCAAGATGGTACTATTAATTAGGGCGGGAGTGTTTCCGGCAGAAAACGTATTCATCTGTCTAGCTAAAATACCTGAGCGAGGTTCACGCCTAGGAGCTACACAGAGCTCATTGTCATCGATCAATATTAGTCCTTCCTCAAAAGAGGTTCATGAAGTTTGCAGCTTAGAAGAGCGCATTGGAGCTCAATTCGGCAGTAGGCGGTCCGTAGGCGTTATCGTAGCTTCAATATTAGGCAGGGGCGTCGAT
>JASANE010019607.1:0-15250 GCA_030248225.1 Trileptium ribeirensis | reverse complement strand
GTCGTGTACTTCGTTCAGTTACGTATTGTGCTGCCAAAACAAACTGCACTTTTTATACAAAATATTAACGTAAACCACACGGTCAATATTTTCCTGCAGAATGTCTGCTGATGCGAAGCGACCCTTGTACGTGACCAGCTCTATCCGACGTATCCCAGTCCGATTTTGGGTGTAATCGTCCTAAAATATCCGTGACAGGGTCGGAACGACCCTGTTACACTAGAAATGGCCTAGGGAATGAGGTCCGTGACTCCTTAACGGGTGGGCCAAATGATGCCAAATTTGGTATGTGTAATGTACAACGGGCCCTAATAGCATTTGGCATCAAAATCCGCATATGCCCAAATCAACGCCCTGTCCACTTTAACTCCATCTCTGTAGTTCTTAAAAATCCTATTGTAATGTGCTGGGAAAATTTTTAATTCAAAACTAATGCGATTTTACAGCAAATGAAGATATTGCACACACTTCACACATAATGCACAAACAATTCATACTACACACTTTTATATGCAAAATTACACGTATTATAAACGGTTCACACGTACTGAACAAAACAAACAATGAATTATACATGAATTATACCGTCATAAACACATGAATGTAATGAACAAATTACACAACACATACATAAATATACACATGATAAACAGATGACGCAAGGCCTGTATTTTCCCACCAGAATGGTTCCCACGATAGTTCATGACTTATAGCGGTTAGAGTCACGACATAGGACAATATCAAATCAAATAAACAAATTCTCTCATGTGAAGTGAAGTTAAGGGCTTCGGCATGTCGTGTTTGGGGATCACCACTTAATAATACGTCCCCCAGCTTCACATGAGGCAATTTGTTCCCGAGGCCATAAATCGTTACAATATAGCCGGACCCTATAAACGTGCAGACCTTATAGTTTGAAATAGTTGGCTTCAATAAATGTAAAAAATTGCAAAAATGGATGATATTTTTTATGAAGAATACGCTGTGGTGTCTTGCACAAATGTATCTGCAATGAAAGAAATTTATATGTTTCCCATGCTGTTGCATATCTTTACTACAATATGCCGTCATATTGCCAGCAGTCAGTTCTGACATGTCGACGCATGCTGTGTGTTATCAATTAAAAGCCATATGAACTATAATTTTTTAAATATTTTTTGATTTTCCATGGTAACAATAAATATATAATTACTTGTAATGTTGGCTGTTTGTGCGATATTAAAACTAGCTACCTTTGTATAAATGATTTAGTGTATCTTTTTCAAGCCCATCTTAGGTGTATGAATTTTGTTATTAAGATTACGTAATCAATTATTTTTGTTTGGGATTAGCGATGAACGCTTGGTTACCAAAGGCTTAAAAACAGTGGTTTGAAAAGTTTGGCTAGGATGTAGTTTGAAGTAACGACATTTTGCAGATGGATATGCAAATAGACGCTTTCCCGACTGACCTATTATTCCGGTCGGATTTTATTTCATTTATAAATGTGACATTCCACACTTATATATTACGCCTTCATTATAGTTTGTGGAAAATTTAACTCTATCAGAAGTGTAGCCAAGGTAGTCACGCGTTTATAATCTGTGCCCCCTGCCCCGGCGAGTGACAAAAATGGGAAGTTGCACATGTTTATGCGCCCAAGGAGCGTTAACAGTGCACCACATAGTTTGCGAAATCAGTACTCTGCCGTGTGTGAATTTCCGATTTTCCTTAAGTCAGTCTCAACTAAACTAAAAAATTTAATGAGTAGCACAACCTAGGCAAGTACCGAATGCTATTGAGTTAGTCTATCTGCGAGGACTAATCCAGTTTTGATCAGCTGAGACCGGTGCACCGCTGAAATAGTAGTTACTAAATTTAGCTCGAAATATTTTTGGTTCAGTCGTGCAAACGTAGTTTCTCTACATGGAATGATCTGTTTTTTCAAAGTCAAGCAAAACGCCAAGAAAACCATTTCGCAATACTTTCTGAAAAGACTATGATATATACTATATAATCCCCTTGCTCACATTTTCGAACAATCCCTGGTCAACGGTTCTTTGTCAACCCCATGTGTGCTGATATTATTCCGCTTTATAAAAAGGTAATGCCACTGAATTTTTGAACCATATCTCCACTTTCTAACTGTTGCAAAATAATGGAAATTGTGATTAATGATTTTATGCGGTCATATTTGCTTTGTAGCAATATAGTAACTCTAAGTCAGCACAGAGTTACGTCTAAAAATCAAAAGTGTAGCCAGTTTCTTCCATCTCTAAGCGAATGGTGTGACTAAGCTTTACATACGATATACATTGACTGCAATGCCATTTGATAACGTTTCACATGCCAAGATGCTTAGTATACTACGTGCAACAGGTATTACTGGCATTCGTTTGAAATGGATCGTAGACTTTCTTACCGAACATTTATGGGCATAGTAAATAATGCGTATTATGATTCTTATAGAGTGCTGTTGGGGGCCCCATGGTAGTGTCATTGAACCAAGTTTATTTCAGATATGTATTTCAGATATTTCTGATCTGTTTCAGATATTTCAGATAATGCACTGGGCTGTGGATAAGCTTTACATACGATATACATTGAATGTAATGCTATTTGATAACGTTTCACAATTTTTAATCGCTTTGGCAAGATTTACTGCGTAAACGTTGGGAGACCCATAACGATCATAATGAAAAAGTCTAATTTGTCTTCTTGGTTTGATAAGAATCTGAGTAGAAAATCATTGGCGTTACGCAAGCACAAAGCTAGATGCACCGCTAGAAAATTGCAAAAATTTATCACCCAGGTGCTTTGCCTTGACATAAAAACACAATTTTTTCACAATTGTGCACTGTTTGATGAAAGTAGACTTGCTCAGCTTCAACAAATGGTACGTCAGGTAACTTTTGACAAGATGAAGCATGTTGAAAAGATGAATTTTGTCATAGGTTTCGATGGTCATCTTTGCCATAAGAATAAACTGTTCTGACGGAAGGTGTCGTGGTAGAGCGATCAACGGCTTGATGGTAGCGAAATGTTATATGTATATGAAAAACATACAATTGTTTAGCGGAGCGAAGCGAAGCGTTTTTGTTTTCGTTAGAGGGGAAAAATTCGGCACTGTCTGTCCGTCCGTAAGAACTCCTCAATAACTACTGGGCCGATTTTAAAAACTTTTTTGTTTGAAAGGCCTGATATTGGACAGGTGCAAGACATTAGATTTTGTCAAAATTTGCTTTGGTTAATTAGTAATTACCTGTTAAGCTTGTCAGCCTTTTTTTAGCAATTTCAAACAGAAATTGCACATTTTTCAATAAATAATTACTGTAAAGCGATTATTTTGGTGCATATACTACATCTCGCAGTGGTGATTGTGAATCTGGTGCTTATTTACTATATTAGGAAGTTAAAAATTGTTAATTAGCTAATTTTTTTGAAAAATTTTAAAGTGCTCATAAATTAAAAATAAATTGCACCCGGGGTTTTCTATGTCGCTGATCAAGAATATGGCATTTCTGAAGCTCTAAAATCTGGCTGTATATGCCAATTAGTTGGTTAATTAACTAGCTAATTAGGTAATTTTATGCAAATTTTCAAATCACTTCAAAATTGTTAATTAGTTGCGCTCGGGGGTTTTCGATGTAGCTGATTATGAATATGTGGCTTTTAAAGCTCTATGATTTTATCATGGGTGCTAATTAGTAGATGTCACTAATTAGCTAATTACTTTTAGCTAGCGAACTTTTTGTATGGTGGGTTTGACATCAATTGCCTAAAACATGATACTTATAAATTGATTAAATAGTTGAATCACATATACACACAAATACGATACCAAATACTTTGCCAGTTGCTCCGCTCACCTTTTATAATTTATTACGTTTAATAGTTTTATACGCGAGGGGGGAGGGCTGGTGGTAAATATATACAGGTTAGAAATGTCGCCCTCGTACCTCGTATGAATATATTATATACTTATGGTTTTTGTCGTATTGGTGGACCTCGAAAACCTAAGACACTCCATCCTAACCGATAAATCAAATTATCGCTGCAAACATTTCCTTACCCTTTCCAAGTTTCCAGAATAGCAATAATTTCATTAAGAAGTACAGTAAGGGCAACGTGATATCTATGTTAAGCACATTTTCCCTGTTTCTTCCTGCTTTCGTTTCACCATAAAAGGCCAGTTTATGGTTCATCTAGATTTACAGTTTCGGATGATTTCAATTCCGGTGACTCATTTGCTAGTTACTTACTTACCAATGATGTTTCTAATGCATCATGCAATCATTATGTTTTACATTTTAGTTTCAGATACGACTGCTAAGATCGATTGAATTATAATGTACCGCCAATGTTAACTGCATAATGTTTTAGCCTAGGAAGGTGCAATAATTATGACAGACAGCGACGTGTTAGCTGGTCAGTACGTTCTCCATAAAACGATTGGTGTCGGTATGTTTGTATATAATGATCAGTTAAATGTGTAAAATTGACTTTAACTCATTACCGTTGGTATTACCACAGGTAATAAAAATCATTTACTCCTATATGGTTTCTTTGAATTTTTGGCTGATAGTATGGGTATAATGTTGAAATATTTTGAGCCCTCAGTTAAAGTGATATAACAGCAGTGGCTGATGGTATTTATCTCAAATTTTACCTTCGCGTTGTCTCTAAAACTTTATTTATTGTTCAAAATTGCAAGTTATTCAAATGATAGAGGGACAAACATAATGGAGTTGTCCTACATACCCAGAAGTTACGGCTTCGTATGACGTCGACTGCTCTGTGTTGTTTGCATCTGCTTTCTGGGTTGGGTTCTGTTGCACTGTGCAACTAGTGTCTTCACACGAAAGAAACGATGTGGGTAGAAACGCACTATTTTCACCAAAACGCTCTCCCCCGAGGGAATTAGGGAGGGTTACTTAGCTATTGTAAAAACAATTTTTCGGGGGACAAGGGGCAGAACCGTGTTAATGCACTTCAGGGTCGCTTTGATTAAGAAACGGCTGCATGATAACAGGTATCAAGCTTAAAAAATACGTGCTACACAATCTGATATATATAATTCATAGCTGAAATTTATGTATTTTACTCCCATTGGCTTTCAAACTCTATGATTCGTCGTAAAATTTGGGCAATATTTTCGGGTTCTTTTTTTTACGGTACATAATAATGGTGTTAAATTGTTACTGCGTTCGATAGTCCAACGCTTCAGCTATAATATATCATCAAAGTGTCAAACAGTGACATTACACCAGGAAAGATTTTGCGTAGGATGTGTTCGGACAGGGACATATATTTTACACTTAGTCAGCCGTTCTAACGGCACTTTGTAAAAAGTACAAGCGACTGTCCCCTATGAAAATCGTAGATGTTTCTCCCCCTTTGTCTGATGATCTTATGATATATTATTTTTTCACGAAGAGCAGTACATTACGAATACAGTACTTTTCGAAAATGAGTGTCACCCTTCGAACGTCGAACAGAAATGGGACAAAATTTATTTGTTCTCGAACAGCTCTCGAACAAAAAGCGCTCCAAAATTTCAAGTATCGAACAAAATTTTTAATCTATCCAACAAACCGCAATCAGTCTTTTCCGGCGAGTACTGTAGTTAAATAATAACTGGCCTCAGAAATTCTCAAAAACGTAAAACTAAAAACAACTCCTCAACGAATTTATTACTTAATTTACTCGAATGTTTATGCTCTGGGAGGTTTAGTTTGCTGAACTTTTCTATAAACGGGTGTTTTAACAAGAAGAGTATATGACAAACATTTTCCAGGGGTACGAACGGCACTGTTTTTCGGGCGACCGAAAAATGCTGTGGGATCCCACCCCAATTTGACAAAGCCACGTGTAACATTTGCCTATCATAGCAAGGACAGGATAAAAATAGTCTACAAAATTATCGAAATTTTTACTCACCAATGTATAAATTTACTTAACGGCTATTTGCTCTGGTTCATATCTTTTGTTTTTTTAAAATTTGTTTTTATTCTCAAGGTTTAGGCCATAAAAACGTTCAATTTGTTTTTGCGAAATTGCATTTATAAGTCATCAAGAATTATATTTCTTGTGTGTTTTAACCTTTAGGCGGTTTTGCAAAAGTAAAATGTGCCACACACTGTCTGACTGGCGATCTGGTTGCTGTCAAAATTATCGATAAACGTAATCTTGGTGTAAGTCGATAGCTTTCGTGTTTTGTTTCATAATTTATCAGGCTTTACTGCTGCAGTATTATTCCTGGGACTATATCGCATGTTGAATGCTGGGTGTAGGGAGTGAAACAAGCGAGGCGAAGCTGAGCGGATTGATACGTACGTGCGATAGCACATTTGAAAGATTGATATTTCAATTTGTGCCCATTAGTTTTCCGACATCTACCTCTAAAAGTTGGCCCAAGGGTTTCTGGTCGTATTCAGAACAGGCCCAAAATCACTTTATTTAGTGTAACTCGACAGTCGGTGTAGATATTTGAGCAAATACGTAATCCTTCATTAGTATATATAATAATTCGCTACTCAGTTCTCTTAGAATATAAGGTTTGGCTCAAAACGGGTTTTACAGCGGGTCTATGCCAAAATGGAGGAAAGTACTAATATCTCCACAACCGATCGAGTTATATATACGGGTAATGGGTATGTTTCGCCTCACTTTGAAGAACACTTCATTCTTCACGTAGTTGCAAATGTGTGCTGAAAACGGTGTTTTCCATGGTCCATGGGACCGTAAATGCACGAAAATAGTATATAATTTCGCTGCAACCTCTAAAGCTCATATTATCGGTTTCATTTTGCAGATCAATGTAAATATTCTATGTACTTTCACAATGCGAGCACAATAAACGGAGATATTGGCGTAACCATTCGAGCAGCGCTGCCGATATTCGGTGACTCATTTTATGATTTAATGCAAAATATAATTGCCTCTCTAAATTGCATATTCAACGCTCTGAATGCACAAACTTGGTGATAAGACACACTACTAGTTTAAATTCACACCAATTTAAAAACTAAAGCTATTAACACCGGTGTTGTTATAATCATGTGCATATTATGTTAATTTACTTGATGAAACGCCAGGTATTTCATGTTAGTCGGCTTCTTTAGTTGAAATCACTTTGTCGTTGATGTGCAATTAACTTATCACTACACTATTCTTCGCTTTGCTTACTAGATATATACCTTAAATACGAAAATTCGAAGCATTTCATTGAAATGTGGTTTTGTTTCTCAAATTTATTGTTTTTCATAGAAATGCTTTTGTATGATATATGACGCTTGATTTTAAAGCAACATATACATGTAACAATACGAGTTTTTCGGTGAGGAAATATTATAAAATTAAATTCAATTTTGGTTCTTTCAAACCGAATACTAGTCCACTGAAAATTCTTAAATAACAATTTTTATAGAATATTTTTTGTTCGATCGGAAGAAACGCGCAGTCGTTAAGTTTCCATCAGCAGCTACATATATGTAGCTGCAAGTCTCAGTTGTAAGCTGAGCTCAACCTTTAAGTTTTTATCGCCATCAAGGAAAAAGTTTATGATAACGTAGCCTAGCATTCTATGATATTGTATCGTAGACGAGCATGGCGCTCTGTGTTTTATTTGTTATGATCGATCTACGGCTATCGATTTTACGAAAAGCCTTGGAGATGCCGCCAATGTCGATTTTACGAAAAGCCTTGGAGATGCCGCCAATGTCGATTTTACGAAAAGCCTTGGAGATGCCGCCAATGTCTATTTTACGAAAAGCCTTGGAGATGCCGCCAATGTCGATTTTACGAAAAGCCTTGGAGATGCCGCCAATGCATGGCAACATTCATCGGAATTTGTAGAATTGTCTTTATGGATTTATTCAGCACGGGGAGCATGTATAAATCAAAGTGTAAATTGTACACAGACCGTCTCGGTCGGGGGGCCCTATTCAGAAAGATGTAAACATTAATAAATGAACTTGTTCGAGCAATTTTTGGGTTAAAAATTGAAAGGAAATATGTAAACGTTGCAAAAACTGTAGAACGTGAAAGTTTTTCGAGCATTTTTGGGGCTAATAATTGAATTGGGGAACGCCAAAATTTCTCGGGGGGGGGGCGAAAAGGGACTGGGCCACACCGTGCTGGGAGAGGGGCCCATCTGCCGCCCCCCTCCCCCGATTTGAAGAAGCCAGCTTTTTTGTAAACGTCATTTCTTTTAGAATATTGGACCAATTGTTAATGTGAACTTTCCTCACCTGAAAAGTTGTGATCACTATCTAAAGGTATTATCTACACTAAACACGTATGGGATGTTTAGATTGCTCTGTTGATGATCTAACATACCTGACATGACTGTGTTCACTGCTGCTGATTTGTGTAGAATTTTACATTTTCAGGAAGACCTACCGCGAGTAAAGACTGAAATTGCTGCACTCAAGGAGCTAACGCATCAGCAAATATGTCGTCTTTATCAGATAATTGATACCCCGAATAAAATGTACATTGTGCTTGAGGTGAGTAGCTGTGTTTTTAGGTTCCCGGTTCTCTTAACAGTTGATCTGTTTCGGCCTAATCACCGTGTTTATGACCCACGCCACCAATACAAACTATCCGTGTTCTTGGACCACAGAATTTCCCAGTTTCTTGAACCGCCAAATTACAATCCACCTATGTTAGAAAACCAGAAGAGATCATCATCGACTGTTGATAAAGGTGATATATAACAACATTATAGTTTACAGAGTTTCGAGAATTGCTTTTTGAGTTTTATAATCACCGTGTTTATGACCCACGCCACCAATACAAACTATCCGTGTTCTTGGACCACAGAATTTCCCAGTTTCTTGAACCGCCAAATTACAATCCACCTATGTTAGAAAACCAGAAGAGATCGACTGTTGATAAAGGTGATATATAACAACATTATAGTTTACAGAGTTTCGAGAATTGCTTTTTGAGTTTTATAATCACCGTGTTTAAGACCCACGCCACCAATACAAACTATCCGTGTTCTTGGACCACAGAATTTCCCAGTTTCTTGAACCGCCAAATTACAATCCACCTATGTTAGAAAACCAGAAGAGATCGACTGTTGATAAAGGTGATATATAACAACATTATAGTTTACAGAGTTTCGAGAATTGCTTTTTGAGTTTTATAATCACCGTGTTTATGACCCACGCCACCAATACAAACTATCCGTGTTCTTGGACCACAGAATTTCCCAGTTTCTTGAACCGCCAAATTACAATCCACCTATGTTAGAAAACCAGAAGAGATCATCATCGACTGTTGATAAAGGTGATATATAACAACATTATAGTTTACAGAGTTTCGAGAATTGCTTTTTGAGTTTTATAATCACCGTGTTTATGACCCACGCCACCAATACAAACTATCCGTGTTCTTGGACCACAGAATTTCCCAGTTTCTTGAACCGCCAAATTACAATCCACCTATGTTAGAAAACCAGAAGAGATCGACTGTTGATAAAGGTGATATATAACAACATTATAGTTTACAGAGTTTCGAGAATTGCTTTTTGAGTTTTATAATCACCGTGTTTATGACCCACGCCACCAATACAAACTATCCGTGTTCTTGGACCACAGAATTTCCCAGTTTCTTGAACCGCCAAATTACAATCCACCTATGTTAGAAAACCAGAAGAGATCATCATCGACTGTTGATAAAGGTGATATATAACAACATTATAGTTTACAGAGTTTCGAGAATTGCTTTTTGAGTTTTATAATCACCGTGTTTATGACCCACGCCACCAATACAAACTATCCGTGTTCTTGGACCACAGAATTTCCCAGTTTCTTGAACCGCCAAATTACAATCCACCTATGTTAGAAAACCAGAAGAGATCATCATCGACTGTTGATAAAGGTGATATATAACAACATTATAGTTTACAGAGTTTCGAGAATTGCTTTTTGAGTTTTATAATCACCGTGTTTATGACCCACGCCACCAATACAAACTATCCGTGTTCTTGGACCACAGAATTTCCCAGTTTCTTGAACCGCCAAATTACAATCCACCTATGTTAGAAAACCAGAAGAGATCATCATCGACTGTTGATAAAGGTGATATATAACAACATTATAGTTTACAGAGTTTCGAGAATTGCTTTTTGAGTTTTATAATCACCGTGTTTATGACCCACGCCACCAATACAAACTATCCGTGTTCTTGGACCACAGAATTTCCCAGTTTCTTGAACCGCCAAATTACAATCCACCTATGTTAGAAAACCAGAAGAGATCGACTGTTGATAAAGGTGATATATAACAACATTATAGTTTACAGAGTTTCGAGAATTGCTTTTTGAGTTTTATAATCACCGTGTTTATGACCCACGCCACCAATACAAACTATCCGTGTTCTTGGACCACAGAATTTCCCAGTTTCTTGAACCGCCAAATTACAATCCACCTATGTTAGAAAACCAGAAGAGATCATCATCGACTGTTGATAAAGGTGATATATAACAACATTATAGTTTACAGAGTTTCGAGAATTGCTTTTTGAGTTTTATAATCACCGTGTTTATGACCCACGCCACCAATACAAACTATCCGTGTTCTTGGACCACAGAATTTCCCAGTTTCTTGAACCGCCAAATTACAATCCACCTATGTTAGAAAACCAGAAGAGATCATCATCGACTGTTGACAAAGGTGATATATAACAACATTATAGTTTACCGAGTTTCGAGAATTGCTTTTTGAGTTTTATAATGTAGCCGGTGTATGAAATATTGCTAAATTTTTTTGTGTAACGATGAAATTATCGGGCCGTAATTACACACCCCAAATTTAGTAATTAAAGTATGCAAAACTTAAGTTTCTGCATAAACGCGCTCCGGCCAGGTGTTTCAGAGCGTATTCACTGCGTGTAATCAACGTTTTGAATAGGAGAATTTACTAACTATGGACACGCTGTAGCTTTCTTCCATATTTTAGCATTGCTCAGGCGGCGAATTGTTTGACTACATCGTTCGCAAAGACCGCTTGGCTGAATCGGAAGCGCGACATTTTTTTCGACAGATTCTTTCGGCAATTGCCTTCGTTCATAGCAAAGGATTTGCTCATCGCGATTTGAAACCGGTAAGCTCCTTATGATTTTTAACTATTACGTTCTTGTTTTATTTTTGCAGTTATTGAGCGGAGCTCGGCGAAGCCGAGCGAAGCGTTTTTATTTTCTGTCTGGGAGTAAAAAAAGTCGATGTCCGTCCGTTCGTTTGTTCGTTCGGTCCGACGGATCTCAAGAACCACTGAACCGATTTTAAAAAACTTTTTTTTATTTGAAAGCCTATCATGTCAGAGTGTGCACCTGATATTTGGGATTAAAAAATTTTGAGTGGTTAATTACTAGTAATTAGCTTAGTTAATTTTATGCAGCGAAAATAGAGAATTTTGCAATATTTGTGTTATTTATTGAAATAGAATCGTTTCGATCAAACCATTATAGGGTTTTTGGGTCGAAGAATTCAAATATAATATTTTTACCAATGATAAAGCCCTATGCAATGTAGTTACAAGAACATAAAATTGAGTACATTCGTAATGCCACAGCCCAAGCTCCGCTCACAAATGTAGTTCAACTACCGACTAGTACATAACGTTTAAATGATACCGTCTTTTTGTTGTTATATACATTGTTTTTGGATTATGGCGTCGCTATACATGCCAAAATTGTTCAAGCCGGTGCGAGCAGAGCTTCTCCAATAATAGCGTTTGTTATTTTTTCTGCGTCGTGCATAACTAATCACTAGATAGATGGATTTTCGCCATTTTTTGTTCCATGCGTAAAGTGACTTGGTTTTGTTTTTGATGAACAACCCACATATGTCTATTTCTGGCCCACCAATATTTTAGGTTCCGGGGGTAGATATGACTTATTACTATATCAATGAAATTTGGTGTATACGTAGCTGAATTATAGAGCGATTTCGCTTGTTGCTTTCGTTCCGCAGTCCAAGCCGTCGTTGGCTTATTGCGATCAAACAGTGATCACACGCTGAGCCGCATTATAGCGCACAGTTGGTTGGGATCGACACACTCGGTGTAGTACAACCAGTTGTTAGTTAGTCCACTTACGACTAAGTCAGTGGGTTGCGGTTGTGTCCGCCGGGTTGTATTTTTGTCGGCTCTTTAATAGTATTAGTTTGGACTGACTGCTATTATTTTAGGAAAATTTGCTGCTTGGTGACGACCTTCAGATTAAACTGATTGATTTTGGCTTGTGTGCTAAACCTCAGGTAAGCAAAAATTTGGCGACAAAAATTGTCAAGTTTTGATTTTTAATGTATTTGTACCATCAGTTTATGACTTCTTGAGAAACAAACGTTTCGTACTCTATCATCATAAATTCTTGGGTTGTACTCATAGGGGCAGATTCTGTGTGGTGTGTATGATGAAAGCAATAGTGTTAACACGTATGCCTCCAAGATGGGGATGCACCTTTGGAAATGTCTCTATTTAAATTTTAGTTGAAACTTTTGATTTATTAATTTCAAAAGTATTTATGTCTGTTGTCATCGGACGAACACGTATATTGTTATGGTTTTGATACTGGTTTCCCTAAATTAGTGCGCCCATGCTGGAACCCTTTGTAATAATTTGTTGGAAATCAAGGTTGTTCGGCATTTCTCGACACTCCAGTGTGCCCCACCTACCAAGTAGCCCTCCCAACACCTTTTCCCACACGCAACTGCTAACTATTGAAAATTACAACCACTGTTTCGCTTAATGCGCTGCGGTGGTATTAATACATCACATTACATGATTTTGAAAGGGAACCCAGATGCTCAATTTGACTCCTGGAAATAGGCAATCAGAATAGAGCATCCACCTTCGCACAGTTTTCCCTCTCGGCGGAATTGCTGCTGTTAGAGATTTCTTAGCAATGTGAAATTCACTAAATTGCTTCATGTTGTGTGACAAATATATAACTGATAAATATTGCTGCTAACGGGGTTAACAAGATACTAAGTAGGAGCCGTAGCTTAGCTTGCTTTTTCCAAATCATGGTATATATAGCTAACAAATTTTGGACACCGTTTCGAGAATTTTAAATATCTTTGTGGCTTATAAACGCTGTTTAGTAGCGGTCGAGAAATGACTCTTGGGAAATTAATAGGAACAGTGGAAACAGAAATACAAAATATTTTTATTTTATACAAATAGCGGCAAGAATAGCATTGTATTTATGATTTCGTTTGTTCGAAATTAGAAAATGGCAAACTTCACGATGGACATATCCAAAAAGATAAGAGTCTGGAACTTAGGTTCCGGCATTTCGGACTGTCTTTTGAAGGGTGGGGGAGTGCGAATCGGTTATTGCATCCAATGTATTATATACCACAAATAGAAATTTCATGCTTTCGAGTGAGATATAGCGCCGCCTGATCTGCCAATCCGAAGTTGTCTGTCACTCCAAAACCCACAAACAGACACTGCTGAATTTCACAGTCCTGACAAATGAGAATTTTTCGTTGACACTTAGAATTAAAATATATGTCAGATATAAGAAAACTCTTCCTAACTAAAGGAGCTCTTTGGTTTTAATGAAAATATAAATTCATCATTTTGAAGCCAGAGTTAGGGCATTCCCCTTAAGCGATGCGTTGTGCTGGTCCGGCACTTCGAAAAATTTACGAATGGACTTTTTTAGATTACCATGGAACAAAAGGGGGCTTCCATGGATAGTTAATAAACAGCAAAATAAAAGATATTTTATTAAGGAAAATCATGAAATGAATCTGAAACTTCAAATTAGCTTAGTGATTTATGAATACCTGGTTGAAGACCTAACCAGGTTAGGTGAACAGTTGACATTAACATTGACTGATTACGTGACCAGCTCTACTGAGAGATTAAGACTGGACTGGGCCTCGGAGGCGGAAGGGGGGCAGCTATAAGCGCCACTGAACCTTCCGCTTCGGAGGACAGTGCAACAAGATTAACAGAAATCCTTTGAGTGTATCGATATCTGTTCCAACTCAATTCTGTTCCATGTTTAATTGCAACTCTGTATAGCTTTCTTGATCTTAGTCTGAGGAAGGCAAGTCTAGATGACCACCAGCTTAGACCATTAATCCTGCTCTTGACCAAAGGACAAGACGATTCCTTTGCTTCATTAATCGCACTTGTTAAACTTGCTTCGTTAGTATCAATTGTCTCCGAGTTAAATTCATATTCACTCATATTAGCGTCCGGTATGTTCTGACAAAGTTTGCATTTAAACGTTTCCACTTTAAGTTTCCTCAAATTATAACTTACTCTGTCTTCAATGACATCTTCTTTACACTCAAATTCTATTGCTCTATGATCTGAGAACGTATTATCATCAAGTACACGCCAGTTGATTATCTTATCAACGCTGTCTAAGCCTGTGAGTGTTACATCAATTCTCTCTGATCTCGTTCTTGTGATGAAAGTTGGCTTATCTCCAACGTTCATTATCTCTAAGCTTGAACTAGCTATAAAGTCCAGTAGATCTAATCTTCTTTTATTACAATCACTGCTGCCCCATAATATGTGGTGGGCATTCACATCACAACCCAAAACTAATTTTTTGTTGTTGCTGTTACAGTATTCTACGAGATTTCTGACGTTTCTGCTCGGTGGGGCGTCAGCTTCATATGGCATATAAACCGAGGCTACCCACAACTCCTTGTTTTCACTACAGATCTTTACTACGACACAATCACTGTCACTAAAAGTACTCATAAGTACTGCTCTTATTCTTTTCTTTAAAAATATGGCCGCACGAGGTCGCTGAACAACAGCATAATAGACGTCATATTCTGAGTTCCACATACATGGCCTATTGTTTAGCACATACGGTTCCTGGGCTAGAATACAATCTAGTGTATTTTGCTTTACTTTGCTAATTTCGACTATTGCTTCCCTGCAATGTTGCAGGTTTATTTGCCTGAACTTAATCATAGTTGAGGAATGAGTTTTTCCATATCTCTTATAATAGTCTTGTGTAGTCGGTTCACTGCCGGATGTTGGCGCAGTCGCGATGCTGCCTCTGCTGAATTGTTGCGAGCATTAGCCAGCATTAACTTTAAATTGGCTTCCAACTCAGGTTCGGTGGCGCGAGACGCAGCCCCCCCCTGGTTGATTTTGTGCTCTAGTCGAAGGTGTAGCGGCGCTTACAGCTGCCCCCCCTTCATTTACTTCAGAGACGGAAGGTTTGGTGGCGCTCATAGCTGTCCCCCTTCCGTTTCTGTTAATCTTGTTGCACTGTCCTC
>JASANE010019606.1:0-32020 GCA_030248225.1 Trileptium ribeirensis | reverse complement strand
TAATGTATTGCTAATAATATATATACTACCCTTGTGACTGTATTCATACATATTTGGCACGGTGAATAATTACTTGTTTGAGAAAAGTGGAAACAATGTCACAGCCTGACACCAGTGGACGTCATTTAGTATATGCAAGTCCGTTAAACTTGTAGTCATCATTACCTTTTTAACGATCCCTTTGCAAATTCAAAATCATAGGCTTCGAGTTTTATGACTGCATCGACCTGTCGTTATCGTTATACATCCATCGGTTTCAATGGCTTACACTGCAATTCTTGTGTGTTATTTGCAGTTTATTACATCTGTTCTTGAACCAAACTGTAACTTATAGTGACAAACGGAAATAAACCATGTGTATTTATTAAGCTTTATCTTTCTTGTGTGTTCCCTAGACAAATTATCATTCTGGTAGAAACCAAAATTTAGTTAATATTTTCAAATGGACATGTACAAAGTTAGTTTCATGATGCAGTTTTAAGTTAGTTAGTTTGTTGTATATTAAAATTAGCGTTACATATATATAATTAGTTGTATCTGGGTAAGCTACAAACCATAATAATGTAAATTGTATGATGATCGTCATTATTCTAAATCATTGTATTATCTCCACCAAATATATTTACTAGAAACTTGCGGTCCATAATAACTTTTTACTAGTATTTTGAACATAGAACAAACCGTAACTAAAGTAAAACATTTTACTAGCCGCTTTTACTTGCTTGAAACAAATTCGTTGAACGTAATTATTATTTTTGCTACCTAATTACCATTGCTCTAGTAATTTTGGACATTGTTCAGATGATTGAAGCAATTTTACCATATATCTATTGATTTTAGCCACGGACTACGATACATTTTCAAATTACTGATTACTTTTTCGATGGTACATATAAACAAGATGTAATTATAGCAAAGTAAATTGGGTCCATAATAACTTTTTACTAGTATTTTGAACTTAGAACAACCGAAACTAAATCAAAACATTTTACTAGCCCCTTTTACTTGTTTTAAACAAATTCGATGAACGTAATTATTATTTTTGCTACCTAATTACCATTGCTGTAGTAATTTTGGACATTGTTCAGATGATTGAAGCAATTTTACCATATATCTATTGATTTTAGCCACGGACTACGATACATTTTCATATTACTGATTAGTTTTTCAATGGTACATACAAAACAGGATGTAATTATAGTAAAGTAAATCATAAAAGTTCAATCAATTTGGTCAAAATATAACTTGCTGTTAAATCAATATTGTTCTCTCTATATTTGAGGTTCCAGAGTTATTTCAGTCATTAGTCAAATCGCTCGAGCAATGAACGTACTTCTGTCGACATTGGACTGACTTGACATAGCTTATATATAACTAAGATGTGAAATTGTCATGTCAAATGCTTTATAACTCCTGCCCGCAAACTTTCAATGATTTGCAAAATATTATATTTCATATAATTAAATACATTTATTTATATTTTCGGGGTTTTATTGAGTGAAAAACCGAATTCGAAAACGTTAGCATTAAATACATAAATACTTAATCTGTTCGCATATATATTTAAACTATGAACAAATATTTTATAACAAAAAAACAAATCGCATTTAAATAAAGACGATTGATATTAGTAAGACAATAGATAATTAATATGTGGATGAATGTGTCAGCTGTTACTTGTTCAAATCGTTCATACTTTGATTTATTTCCAAATTTTGACAGATTATATCAAACCACTATAAGCTTCGATTACGTAGCGACTAAAAAGAGCACTTTAGGGCGGCCCAAGTAACCTGAGGGGCGGTACGTTATAACGTTAGAAAAAACAGCTTAGATCTGGGGTTCGCGGGGTGCAACCTCCGACTTAGGATAAGGTTTAGTGTATGTCTCATATAAGGACCTTAGTTTAGGTCAAGACTAAGGCTCAGGCTTAGTATATCGAGACCGGTATGGCATGCATTTTATTTCCGCCCCTCAAAGTTACTTTGGCCAGAAGGCCTATACCTTCAGCATTGATTCAGTTTTATGTAACAAAATGGAATTGGCATTGTCGCATATCGGTATTATCACATAGCACATCAGCTAGAACGTATAATTTATACGATAAATTATATGACGTTAAAACTGAAATTAGTGTGTTTGGAAATGACAAATATTGCATAAGATTTTGTCAATGTTTTGTTGAATAGATATAACTTTAACGCTGTAGGCATGTTTTTCAACGTATTAAATGCAAGTATCGCCTTGGGTAGTAGAGCACGAACGGAACGAGAGCAACAGCCATGAACACTAATTGGAAGTAGCACCGAAGTTAAACGGCTCGACACGACCATCTAATGAACGATACAAGTGGCAACGTTGAGCTATAAACTAGAGCAACAGCCATGAACACAACTGTACGTAGCACCGAAGTTGTACGGCTCGACACGACCAGCTAGTCAACGATACAAGTAGCAGCGTTGAACTATACACTAGAACAACAGCCATGAACAGTAATTGGAAAATAGCACCGAAGTTGTACGGCTTTACACAATCAGCTAGTGAAGGATACAACTAGCAAGGTTGAGGTGTAAACTAGAGCAACAGCCATGAACACTAACTGGAAATTGCACCGACGTTGCACGCCTTTCCACGACCAGCTAGTGAATGATACAAGTAGCAACGTTGAGCTATAAACTAGAGCAACAGCCATGAACACTAACTAGAAGTAGCACCGAAGTTGTACGGCTCCACACAACCAGCTAGTCAACGATACAAGAAGCAGCATTGAGCTATACAGCAGAGCAACAGCCATGAACAGTAATTGGAAGTAGAAACGAAGTTGTACGGCTTGACACGACCAGCTAGCGAAGGATACAACTAGCAACGTTGAGCTATAAACTAGAGCAACAGCCATGAACACTAACTGGAAGTGACGCCGAAGTTGCACGGCTTTCCACGACCAGCTAGTAAACGATACAAGTAGCAACGTTGAGCTGTACACCAGAGCAACAGCCATGAACAGTAACTGGAAGTGGCACCGAAGTTATACGGCTTCACACGACCAGCTAGTGAAGGATACAATTAGCAACGTTGAGCTATAAACTAGAAGAGCAACAGCCATGAACACTAATTGGAAGTAGCACCGAAGTTGTACGGCTCGACACGACCATCTAGTGAACGATACAAGTGGCAACGTTAAGCTTTAAACTAGAGCAACAGCCATGAACACTAACTGGAATTTTCACCGAAGTTGCACGGCTTTCCACAAACAGCTAGTGAACGATACAAGTAGCAACGATGAGCTATAAACTAGAGCAACAGCCATGAACACTAACTAGAAGTGGCGCCGAAGTTGTACGGCTCGACACGATCAGCTAGTCAACGATACAAGTAGCAGCGTTGAGCTATATACCAGAACCACAGCCATGAACAGTAATTGAAAGTAACACCGAAGTTGTACGGCTCGGCACGGGGGGGGGGACAACATCTATGTTAGTTTCTTCAGCTAGTCAACGATACAAGTAGCAGCGTTGAGCTATACACGAGAGCAACAGCCATGAACAGTAATTGGAAGTAGCACCGAAGTTGTACGGCTTCACAAGACCAGCTAGTGAAGGATAAAATTAGCAACGTTGAGCTATAAACTAGAGCAACAGCCATGAACACTAACAGGAAGTAGCACTGCGGGGGGTTGGTTGCGTTTCTCATTAATTTACGACGTTGTACGGCTCGACACGACCAGCTAGTCAACAATACAAGTAGCAACGTTGAGCTATACACCAGAGCAACAGCCATGAACACTAACTGGAAGTGACGCCGAAGTTGCACGGCTTTCCACGACCAGCTAGTAAACGATACAAGTAGCAACGTTGAGCTGTACACCAGAGCAACAGCCATGAACAGTAACTGGAAGTGGCACCGAAGTTATACGGCTTCACACGACCAGCTAGTGAAGGATACAATTAGCAACGTTGAGCTATAAACTAGAAGAGCAACAGCCATGAACACTAATTGGAAGTAGCACCGAAGTTGTACGGCTCGACACGACCATCTAGTGAACGATACAAGTGGCAACGTTAAGCTTTAAACTAGAGCAACAGCCATGAACACTAACTGGAATTTTCACCGAAGTTGCACGGCTTTCCACAAACAGCTAGTGAACGATACAAGTAGCAACGATGAGCTATAAACTAGAGCAACAGCCATGAACACTAACTAGAAGTGGCGCCGAAGTTGTACGGCTCGACACGATCAGCTAGTCAACGATACAAGTAGCAGCGTTAAGCTATATACCAACTAGAACAACAGCCATTTTTTCGTTTCTTTCCGAGTGAGATACAAGTAACAATGTGAAATTGAAAAGCCATAACACACTAGAAGTGGCGCCGAAGTTGTACGGCTAGACACTAACAGCTAGTGAAGGATACAACTAGCAACGTTGAGCTATAAACTAGAGCAACAGCCATGAACACTAACCGGAAGTTGCACCGAAGTTGTACGGCTTGACACTACCAGCTAGTGAAGGATACAACTAGCAACGTTGAGCTATAAACTAGAGCAACAGCCATGAACACTAACTGGAAGTTGCACCGAAGTTGCACGGCTGTCCACGACCAGCTAGTGAACGATACAAGTAGCAATGTTGAGCTATAAACAAGAGCAACAGCCATGAACACTAACTGGAAGTAGCACTGAAGTTGTACGGCTCGTCACGACCAGCTAGTCAACGATACAAGTAGCAGCGTTGAGCTATACACCAGAGCAACAGCCATGAACAGTAACTGGAAGTAGCACCGAAGTTGTACGGCTTGACACGACCAGCTAGTGAAGGATACAACTAGCAACGTTGAGCTATAAACCAGAGCAACAGCCATGAACACTAACTGGAAATTGCACCGAAGTTGCACGGCTTTCCGCGACCAGCTAGTGAATGATACAAGTAGCAACGTTGAGCTATAAACTAGAGCAACAGCCATGAACACTAACTAGAAGTAGCACCGAAGTTGTACGGCTTCACACAACCAGCTAGTCAACGATACAAGAAGCAGCATTGAGCTATACAGCAGAGCAACAGCCATGAACAGTAATTGGAAGTAGAAACGAAGTTGTACGGCTTGACACGACCAGCTAGTGAAGGATACAACTAGCAACGTTGAGCTATAAACTAGAGCAACAGCCATGAACACTAACTGGAAGTGACGCCGAAGTTGCACGGCTTTCCACGACCAGCTAGTAAACGATACAAGTAGCAACGTTGAGCTATACACCAGAGCAACAGCCATGAACAGTAACTGGAAGTGGCACCGAAGTTATACGGCTTCACACGACCAGCTAGTGAAGGATACAATTAGCAACGTTGAGCTATAAACTAGAAGAGCAACAGCCATGAACACTAATTGGAAGTAGCACCGAAGTTGTACGGCTCGACACGACCATCTAGTCAACGATACAAGTAGCAGCGTTGAGCTATACACCAGAGCAACACCCATGAACAGTAACTGGAAGTAGCACCGAAGTTGTACGGCTTGACACGACCAGCTAGTGAAGGATACAACTAGCAACGTTGAGCTATAAACTAGAGCAACAGCCATGAACACTAACTGGAAGTGACGCCGAAGTTGCACGGCTTTCCACGACCAGCTAGTAAACGATACAAGTAGCAACGTTGAGCTATACACCAGAGCAACAGCCATGAACACTAACTGGAAGTTGCACCGAAGTTGCACGGCTTTCCACGACCAGCTAGTGAACGATACAAGTAACAATGTTGAGCTATAAACTAGATCAACAGCCATGAACACTAACTGGAAGTAGCACCGAAGTTGTACGGCTCGACACGACCAGCTAGTCAACGATACAAGTAGCAGCGTTGAGCTATACACCAGAGCAACACCCATGAACAGTAACTGGAAGTAGCACCGAAGTTGTACGGCTTGACACGACCAGCTAGTGAAGGATACAACTAGCAACGTTGAGCTATAACTAGAGCAACAGCCAGAACCACGAAGGACGCCGAAGTGCGCTCCCGACCAGCTAGTGAAGGATACAACTAGCAACGTTGAGCTATACACCAGAGCAACAACCATGAACAGTAACTGGAAGTGGCACCGAAGTTGCACGGCTTTCCATGACCAGCTAGTGAATGATAAAAGTAGCATCGTTGAGCTATAAACTAGAGCAACAGCCATGAACACTAACTAGAAGTAGCACCGAAGTTGTACGGCTCCACACAACCAGCTAGTCAACGATACAAGAAGCAGCATTGAGCTATACAGCAGAGCAACAGCCATGAACAGTAATTGGAAGTAGAAACGAAGTTGTACGGCTTGACACGACCAGCTAGTGAAGGATACAACTAGCAACGTTGAGCTATAAACTAGAGCAACAGCCATGAACACTAACTGGAAGTGACGCCGAAGTTGCACGGCTTTCCACGACCAGCTAGTAAACGATACAAGTAGCAACGTTGAGCTATACACCAGAGCAACAGCCTTGAACAGTAACTGGAAGTGGCGCCGAAGTTATACGGCTTCACACGACCAGCTAGTGAAGGATACAATTAGCAACGTTGAGCTATAAACTAGAAGAGCAACAGCCATGAACACTAATTGGAAGTAGCACCGAAGTTGTACGGCTCGACACGACCATCTAGTGAACGATACAAGTGGCAACGTTAAGCTATAAACTAGAGCAACAGCCATGAACACTAACTGGAATTTTCACCGAAGTTGCACGGCTTTCCACAAACAGCTAGTGAACGATACAAGTAGCAACGATGAGCTATAAATTAGAGCAATAGCCATGAACACTAACTGGAAGTGGCACCGAAGTTGTACGGATCGACACGACCAGCTAGTCAACGATACAAGTAGCAGCGTTGAGCTATACACCAGAACCACAGCCATGAACAGTAATTGAAAGTAACACCGAAGTTGTACGGCTTGACACAATCAGTTAGTGAAGGATACAACTAGCAACGTTGAGCTATAAACTAGAGCAACAGCCATGAACACTAACCGGAAGTTGCACCGAAGTTGTAGGGCTTGACACTACCAGCTAGTGAAGGATACAACTAGCAACGTTGAGCTATAAACTAGAGCAACAGCCATGAACACTAACTGGAAGTTGCACCGAAGTTGCACGGCTTTCCACGACCAGCTAGTGAACGATACAAGTAGCAATGTTGAGCTATAAACTAGAGCAACAGCCATGAACACTAACTGGAAGTAGCACCGAAGTTGTACGGCTCGACACGACCAGCTAGTCAACGATACAAGTAGCAGCGTTGAGCTATACACCAGAACAACAGCCATGAACAGTAACTGGAAGTAGCACCGAAGTTGTACGGCTTGACACGACCAGCTAGTGAAGGATACAACTAGCAACGTTGAGCTATAAACTAGAGCAACAGCCATGAACACTAACTGGAAGTGGCGCCAAAGTTGCACGGCTTTCCACGACCAGCTAGTAAACGATACAAGTAGCAACGTTGAGCTATACACCAGAGCAACAGCCATGAACCGTAACTGGAAGTGGCACCGAAGTTATACGGCTTCACATGACCGGCTAGTGAAGGATACAATTAGCAACGTTGAGCTATAAACTACAGCAACATCCATGAACACTAACTGGAAGTGGCGCCGAAGTTGTACGGCTCGACACGACCAGCTAGTCAACGATACAAGTAGCAGCGTTGAGCTATACACGAGAGCAACAGCCATGAACAGTAATTGGAAGTAGCACCGAAGTTGTACGGCTTCACAAGACCAGCTAGTGAAGGATAAAATTAGCAACGTTGAGCTATAAACTAGAGTAACAGCCATGAACACTAACTGGAAGTGGCGCCGAAGTTGTACGGCTCGACACGACCAGCTAGTCAACGATACAAGTAGCAGCGTTGAGCTATACACCAGAGCAACAGCCATGAACAGTAATTGGAAGTAGCACCGAAGTTGTACGGCTCGGCACGACCAGCTAGTCAACGATACAAGTAGCAGCGTTGAGCTATACACGAGAGCAACAGCCATGAACAGTAATTGGAAGTAGCACCGAAGTTGTACGGCTTCACAAGACCAGCTAGTGAAGGATAAAATTAGCAACGTTGAGCTATAAACTAGAGCAACAGCCATGAACACTAACTGGAAATAGCACCGAGGTTGTACGGCTCGACACGACCAGCTAGTCAACAATACAAGTAGCAACGTTGAGCTATACACCAGAGCAACAGCCATGAACACTAACTGGGAGTAGTGAAAACAATCTAAGAAAAAGTTTAAGTTGACAATAAATACATAAACATAGAAATCTCAAAATTATTTTGTCTGTTAGTTACGATGAGAAGTAAGTTCCCTTCAGAAATGGGAATTTTCCAGCAAAATAGCATTAAAACGAATGTCTAAATTTTATATGACTTAGAAGTTTTTTCAAGAATATTGCATTTACCTTTCAGTACAAAATTTTAACTGGTTCTATCAATAACGAAAGATGAATAACTGATGAGAATTAATAAACGCGCATTTCGATTCCGTTACAACGAAGCTGAAAACTGAACATACATAAAAGTCAAATTTTGCGGGTTATATTTCACCGCGACGAAACTTGAGTCCGAGATATAAATATTGGATTGTTTTACACCTAAAGAACCTGTTTGTAAAAACTACGTCTTTATTCTTAAATACGAGTCAAAACTGAATCCGTCGGAAGCACTGGTTGCAATGATATTATGGTTTATTTAAAAAGGGATAACTGCCATGATTCGAAAGAATTTAACACTAAAATCCCAACAACAAAACAACTATACACTGTTCATTGGAAAATTTTATGACAAGCCTGGACAAATTTTCTGTGAAAATCCGCAACAAAAATGATGTTATTTTGATAAAGTTAAGAAGCCGTACGATAAAGACAGCCGGGTTTTAAACATAAAGATAAAGCCAAGTTTTTAAATTATAAAAATCCGAAGAGTGGCTGCGAATCTACTTGTATTAAAGTACAGCCAAATTCCTTCATCTGCACGACCACATCATCAAAATATATTAACATATCTGTTAGCATCGAAAATTACAATATTTTTGTTTGCGTTAAGAACATTACAGGAAACAAAGCATAAGAAGGCTGCTATGACCGTAAGACGTTTTTTGTGCAAGTTTCCATTTATAGAACTCTCTGCAGTATACACATTCAGTTACTTGACGTAAAAGACATAAATACCAAACTCATGAACCTACCAATAGATGGTTTCTAATATGTTGCATATGTTGAAAAAACACTGTGTTATCGCCAACTATGATAATATTTGACTTTAGCATGGTACAAACATGTAAACTGTTGTCCCAATAATTTTGAAGCTTGGCGGATTCCAAGATTCGGCTGATTTTATTGGTCTTAAAATTAGTTATGAGTTAGACTTATATTACAATGTAATTCTTTTTTTACATTTAGAAAATTCAATATCAATCAGCTAAAAACTTATCACTAAAGAGTTTTATTATTTCAATAGTACTACGAGCGCATATACGTATCTTTTTGTACAAAAACAGTTTACACCATAATGATCAAACCCACCGACAAAGCGGCAACTAAAAAGCTAATTGGTAAAAATTTTTTGGAAACTACAACATTACACGGTCTTCCACAGACCATCTATACACCGTATGTCATTCTTCGCGTCGCTTGGTTTATTATATTTGTCGGATTGGTTGCTTTGTTGTTCTTTCATTCGTCTACAATAATAGGCAGATATCTGGATCGTCCGACTCAGGTTAGTTCTAGGTTCTATCATAAAATAATCGCATGAGAAAGTACATTGGGTTATTACATACACATAGGAGGAGAGGGATTATACTCTCCCCGAGGAGTCGGTCCTCCCTTGGCTAGAAGTGCTGATATCCTTTCCCGTGTTGAGGCACCGAACCCCCCAACGCTATAACGGGGTGGCCGCATGCCGACACCTACACCTCCCCACCAGAGGGTCCGGCGTGCTGCCTGGCACCTTGAGCCTCGACCATCTAGGATATGTGCTAGGTAATACCAAAGTGTAAAGGAAATGGAGAAGCATATTGATCTGCTACAGATAATGCATGTATATATTATTTTTATACTTTATAAATTATTTCTTCTTGTTTACTTGTTATAAATTTTCACGATTGTCATAGTTATCAATTATCCACAAACAAGCAGTGTTGTATATACAATCTTGCGATAAACAAATAACATTATTCGTTTACCGATGCGGGCATCCGGCGTAGCTGGAGACAGCATGTCTTACTAATTTTATGACTGCCGGCTGTGGTGCCTTTAATGCTTTGAGAGACCATTATTCTGTTAATACGTGGTATTCTAGAAAATTTTAAGTAGTTACTACTTCAACAGAGGGGGACGCCGACCGTGGCTACTCCTGTATCGCGGAGTTTGACTTGCACAAAATATTTATAACCGTTTCGATTGTATAACGGTAGACTTGTCTAAGGTAACATTGGGTACCGAGTTACTTACTGAAGTGGCCGTTCGGCGTCTCTTGTTATTCGCTCGCGTTGTCAAGTCCTATAAGCAATCGAGCAACAGCTCCGGAATAGCGTAGTGGTTAGCGCACAAGGCTAGGAGCAAAACGATACCCGTTCAATTAGCCGTTGTGGAAAAAGCTTGTTGAAGATTGTAGAATAACCGTCTCCCCTTATCGTTACATTGGTCAAAACATTAAACACTCAAATCCGTTATCTGCTGCATTTCTTATAATTAAACACTGTTTAACAGTTACACTTGAATATACAGGATGTCCCATACCGCCCCAGCACTAAAATGGCCCATTACGTCAAGTAGTAAAAATACTAAAGGCGTTTTGCTATGCACGTAATCTCATATATAACTTAGGTTTTTGATAAACAACACTTACACTATTAAGTGCAAACTTGGGCGCCACTAAAATCAATGCATTCTTCCAGTCAAACACGCAAACTTCAGCAAATTTTTCGCATCATGTCTGGCTCCAGAAGGTAGGCACACCCGATACAACAGGGGTTGTGGTTAGCGTTTGCATACCTTCCCTTCAATACTTCCCACGGTAAAAAGTCAGATCAGAAGCATGAGAAGGGTATTAAACAAGGCCTCGACGCCGTAGTCAATCACAGGAAAATTTTCCTCTAACCAACGACTCACAGACATCGCAAAATTAGATAGCATGTCATCCTGCATAAAGTGAAGCCTGTCAATATTTGATAACTGTTGAATATTAAGATAAAATTCATTTCGCAGCATCATTGGATAGTTGTCCTCATTCACAGTAATGTCGAAAATCCATTAGACCACATGCCGACCCATACTGTCAGGCCAGGGCCATTGATATTGTGTTCGATAGCGTTATGCATAATTTACCTTAAGTTGTGTCTAGCAGGGATGGATTTTGTCGCACTCTGCAGCGGCTCTAAAGCCATGCTTACCTAGCCGGGATTAGCTAGTGTGACTCACAAGGGCCGGAATCGGCTCAGCCAAGGCAATTAAACTGTAACCTACGTGGTCTTAGGGGAGTTTAGTGCCACCGTAGATTACACACAAACTACGATATTGCTAGCACCAAGAATTTATCATAGGGTCAAAACAACTTGAGATGCAAAGTCATGCTTATATTTGCGTCATCTATATTTATAAAGATTATTAATTATATATTCATGTATGCAAATCATTCTAATCATCACATCCAGTTTCATTAGTGTTTTATTGCAATATTGTTTCGAAAATTGTGTTTTAAATAAAATCAATATAAACGAATATTCAGACGTCAATAATTAGGGCGATTCATCACAATCACCATGATATGTCACTGATAATTTCGCTGCAATCATATGTGCATAATGACCAAGCAGCGGAAATATCACAACTTTCCGGACAGCATCATCGATGATAACATTAACACGACATTCAACCATCGCAACGCATACACATACACAGTGAATCATAAATGATCGATCGATAAAATATTCTTTTGACGATATTGGATGCATTATATAATTCACTGTGGTCCACTTCCGAAAGTCTTTCTGCAGGAGAAACTCATAACATTCACAGAAAAATACAAACACGTATACGTTTATACACATACAAAGATACTTAAAATGAAATATTTCATTGAATTTTTAATATAACAAAATAATGCATTTATTTGTCTATTTTTTAGCGAATATAGTTAAAACAGTATGTGTTAAACTTTATAGATTCTATTTTATGGCGTATTATGCTATTTTTCCATTTTTTTCGGTAAAAAGAAAACGAATCCAATTATTTATAGAAATAGTAAGAAATTAAAATTATAGATATCCAATTTGCCGTTCTTGGCCTGTAATACGTAAGTATGCACCCCATAAAGATCTTAACGTATGATCACACACTTGATTCATCATATCTGTAGAGTTTAATTTCAAGATTAAGTAAAATTATTTATCAACTAAGTTCGATTAGATTATGTTTTTCACTTAGTCACAAACATTTCACTAAAATACTTGTCATACTTTAAAGTTGTATCATAAAAGTATATTTATACTCCTACCTTACATGTATCTAAATATAGTATAATCCCTGTACTGCCGAAGCTTAATCAGTTTATGTATTTAGATTAATTTATCATCTCATCTTATTTTTTATTTATTATTTGAGCATTTGCATTACATGATATTTATAATATTTGTCGTAATAATATTTTTTCCGCAGACAATCTCAAACATATAAAACTTTTCTTACACAGAAAATATGCCCCTTTTCCGATATTCAATTTTTATTCACTGCTTGGAATTTAAATATTTTAAACCATAAACACACCAACTAAACTAAAAGAATCTTTGTGTAAATCGCTTCGACCTGGCATTTATCTTGTGCGCATCCAGTTTTCTCTATGTGCTATATCAAGACCAATGCCAAGTGTTTGTAATTAGGTCAGTGAATTTGTACAAAATTGTGTGGTTTTTTAACTGAATCTACCTCAATTCAATAACTTGTTTTTAGATTGTATGTTTGTGAGTAACATGTTGTTGTTAGACAACGCTAAGTTCAGCGAACAGTTTTTCGTGCATATTTATACTTTCTACACTGCGGCGAGCATACACATATCTTGGCCGAGAACATTAATGTTATTTAGCAATTTAGGTGTTTTTGCGATGAAGGTAGTTGTGTTGCCGCTGTTTAATAATTATTTGTGCAGTAGAAATTTGTTCATCGCTACGCTGAAACTCCACTAGATTGTATTGTTTTTCGCAGAGCAGTAAACAAAAAGAAAACTCCATCAAGCGCAATGTGGTTGCAGCAATTGTTTCTGTAAAAATTGTCTTTTTTACTTTACTTTAAATAATAGCACATGAATTGTTTGTAATGCTTTCGAGTGTTTACAAAAAGCAACAGCTAAAGCGATAAGCGAGAAGTTTTTTGCTAGCATCGATAGTGGGCTCTTTTCAAACTTGTAGTAGATTAGCATCGAATTGTGCTTGTAAGGTTTTTATACCCCTTACAGGTCTACTTAAAAAGGCACACAGGAACATTTCACCCCCTGGGTGTCTATTTTTTAATAAGTTAGCGGCAAATACGGGCCTTAATACACTCGTATGTCGTCAAGACGAAAATTGACAACGGACGATCCACAAAGATACAAATTCTTCTTGTGGGTCAACCTACGGTAACCAGCGACACAAAATGGACCGCCCGATTTCCATTTTAAGGTTAAGTAAAATACCGCTGGGTTTACTGAGTTGAGTTTTTAAACTGAGATAGCAAATATCACACGATAGTACAATTGCACAAAACACTAAAAATGCATAGACAAGTGTAATTTGATAAAACGACATATTTAGTGTTCTCGCGAGAAAAATCTTTTCTTTTTGACCCTTTTTACACGGGATCACACCCCCCATTTTATTAATCCTGCGCACATGATGCATTGTATACACGCGGCTATATGGCCACTAAACCGGAGCCTAGACGAAGACAAACGGTAACTATGCACTAAAGAACACATATCTAAAGGACACGCTAGCAGAACATCGAGTGTGAGTATTTTCCGAGTGAGTGGTCACAAATTCAATTTAATTATGTCCAGCCGACCATGTTGTTCGCACCCCGCCTTAGTTAAAACTGCCTACCAGGGATGCCGTCGGCAGTGCATCCTCACGTACATGGCTGATTTTAATCACCTGGATAGCGCAGCGGACACGAAAGGTTTCCGTGAGCAACATGAGTTTAAAACTGAGAAATCCTCCTGTCCGATTACACCAATAACGACCAGTACGCACGTCTAATTGTGAAATACTAAAGCTTTTTAATGAGATAAAAACCATGCGAATTTTAAAATTAATTTTCAATTTTGGATGTATGGACTAGCTCCTTCCTCCAGGTTTAAAAATAATTTTTCAAATTTGGGGTATAAGATTTTTTTATCAATCCTTTTCGTTTGTAATTTTTGCGGTTGAAACACCAATCCACCTTTTAAACATATATTATTTTTTTGCAGCTGACCGTTTGACCTTACACTGTGAATACACGAGTAAATGAGCTTTCGAGAATTCTATTTTACTTACACGCGATAGTGATACACTTTGTAGCTTACACTAACTGCGAGTAACGAAAACGTCTTTCTGTCAACAGGTAGATTTATACTAATACTTTACAAAAGCCAAAATCAATTTTTTAACCAAAACACTCGTACTATCAACAAAATTAGATTTTTAGTACGTATTACTTTAATCATTAGAAATTCTCCACACACCAAGCTGCGTATCCTTTAATACAAGCTTACAAATCGTCATGTTTGAAATAAATGAACTCAAGCTTGCATTTTTCGGTTGAAAACGGTCCTAAAATACATATATGTAGACCGAATATGCATACATGTTAAATTACACCTCGAAAATTTTTAAAATTCCATGATGTCTATATTTTCCGTTGTCAATTTATATTCAAGTTACTTTATGTAGCACAATAAAAAATCTCAATTGTTAATTCACATTTACAAACCTGATCAAAAATTACAGTTACTAATGAGTAAAAAGTTTTTGACGGAAATTTTATCACAAGTTTTTTTACAACGCAGACCAAAAATTAAAATTTATATACTCCGAGCAATAACAGACATTATAATAAGTCATAAATCCAGCGCTCACCTGAGTTGGTCTTACTCCCATATTTCTTTTCGTTCCATCTCCTAGTTGCCTTGATCTTTGCCATGTTTAATGCGCCAACACAATATTGTTGTAATGTGGACCGGAGACCATAACCTCATTGTTTGGCCCTCTAGAATCTGGAAACATCAAACTGAGAAGCATCGCTTCTCCATAAACTATAATATACCCAACATTTTTCTTTCATGAACATTGCCTATTCGTGGATCTTCGCTGCAATAACTTGAAGTCATTAGGACTTTCAGCATAATGATTTTAAATAAAGGCTGTAGCATGTAACGACTGCAAGTTAGTTCCTAGATTTTTTAATTCTATTACTAAGCCGCCTACTAAAAATGACAAAGACAAGAACCAGCGATCAGGTAAATCAAAGCATACTGTCCAATACTCTGACAGGTAAACCCAAATCTTAAGCTGTATTTTAAAAAATATTTTAAGATCAAATCCAAAAAATCGTAAGAAAATTTAAACATTATTTTTTAATGTTCATTAGATCCACATTCATTCGGGTTCCCACATTTCTATTCATGCAAGACATATCTTATGTAGAAAGATTTTCACTACAAGTTAGCGTATCTACTGCAGCAGCTGGTTTTATTTTTTGTGATTCAGAATTCAGAATTCGGTCTTTTCAAATTATCCACAGGTATGTCAGTGCATTCAAAATTTTTAATCGAGCCCAATGGATCATTGTTGAAGCAATTTTTATGTGGTTTACCACCAATGAATTTTATCTGTTGTGATAATGGTTATGTCTCAGTTGTACCTATAAAAATTTCAATACACTCTTGCTTACGCGCCTCAACCATAGCCGCTTGAAATGACCCAGGCCTGGCAGTTACCACAAATCGTCAAATTGTTTTATTTAATCCACACATGAAATTTTCTAGGGTGATAGTATCTATACCCTCTCTCCACAGCGTTTGATAGGCTATCCTTTCCAAGTGTTCAATATCGCTGGCGTAAATGTCAACAAATTCGTAATTGCTTTGCGACCGTTCTCTCAATTTAGCACCATAACTGTATGTGAGATATTTGGGCACCAAAATTTCAGCTAAATTGGTTTTCAAAAGATCAAAATTTTTCTTAATTTCGCATGACATATTTTCCCATTTCCAAGCAGCATCGCTGTGTAAAAAAGTCGGTAGTATACGAACCATCTCATCTTTTGACAATTGTTTAGGAAATGAAATACGTTCAAAAGTACCTACCCATTCCTCAAAATTATCTCCGAAGTTTCCGCAATAAAGAGGGATCTCATCATTATCAAAATTTGTAGATCGGTTTTGACGCGCCACATTCAAACTGTCTTGACAAAAACTCATGTTTTACCGCAAATTTAATTTCACAAATATTGACCAGGTTTGTCTATCTCGAAATTATCACAAAGCAATTATTTTTTGAAACACTCAAAACAGTCGACAGAATTTGGGTTTGATAGGCTTGTCTTCAATCCAGGCTTGCGGTACCAAAATGTAGCCTACATGGTCCTAGGGTGTTTAGTCCCACCGGAGATTACACACTCGCTACACCAAATATTCACACATAATTCTTCACTGAGATATGCAATGTTTTATTAGCTTTTATTACTAAGGTTACTAATGTATCGCTTAATATGTCACCACTTATAACGCAGATATTTTATTTCACACACTACAACAAATTATAAATTTTACATACATTAAACATTTCAACAGCTGAACCGTACTCACTTTGAATGCGCAGCTTCTGAGGCCGAATGAGGCCCTGATCTAACCGCGCAACCGCTTAAATAAACATTTATCCCGGTCCAGACACCTAGAAGAGTGGTTTAGACAGTTAAGACCGAGAAATTCTTGGAATTATGAAATGTTCTCTAAAACTTAAATTTTTATTTTTGTGTTAGAGAATAAATGTTTGCGAAATTTTCGGAATCCCTAACTCATAACAAATTTCAGAAAATCAGGCAGAAATACACTTCCATATTCGCTAACGTAAGTATAATAGTTAAGGCACCCAGTGGCTACACTCAAATTCGATAAGTAACCACACTGTAGGCCTAACACACGAATTTTACAATTTTAATTGTTTTAAAACTCTCGTAAACTTTATAATTCCAAGAACCTATGGAATTCTTATTACCAGAAATGACCGATGGAATGATGTCCTTAACTTCTTAAAGCGTGGGTCGATTGTGGCCAAATTTTGTATGCATAATCTACAGCGTGCCTTAGAGTATTTGGCGTCAAAATTCTTATATCCTCAAAAATACCCCCCAATTTCTGCCATGGATATAATATGAAGAGAACTTTGTTATTTTTAAAGCAACTATTATTTTAAGATTTTTATGCACACGACACAAAATACGATATATACACGTCACACCAATATTATACATATTATCTATATTATACGCATACAATTCTTACAAAAACAAACAGTAAACAAGTTCACATATCTTGATATAATATATGCTACGTACTACAGTACGCACGGTTAAACAACACGTTCTACAAACATAACACACTATATAAACACTAAGATGAAGATGACAAAACTACATTTAGGTTCCCACGGTAGTTGAAGACGTATAATTGTTATAGGCACGCCATAAGACAATGCCAAATCAGGTAAATAAATTCTATCATGTGAAATGATGTTTAGGCTTCAGCCCATCGTGTTTGTGGTTCACAGCTTAATCCCTCCCCCCGCCTTTGCATGAGGGATTTGTTTGCCCAGGCGATACGTCGTTACAAAACAAAAATTTTGAAAATAGCGATATTTATGTTACCTGCGTTTATGCGTCTTGCGTTAATTACTACTAATCTTGCCTTTTTGGGCCTAATGTGAAATATTTTCTCAGTAACACAATCTGCAAAACCGATTGCAATATATATTTTTCAGTAGTCCGTCCCGGCTACCAAACCCTGAGACATAGCCACTCTCGTCTCGTACAAATAGTTTTCTTCCCTTTTCTTCTTTTTTTTTTTCTCTTTCTTTTTTTTTTCTCCTCCCTTCTTCCCTTCTTTCACTAGCATAACTTAGTTATTTATTTGTGAAGGGCCGGATGTGGCTGTGATTTTTTGTCACGAGCCGGAATTGGCTCTGTGACAGAACCCGGACCTATGTTCAAACATCTTAAGGTAAATGATGCATTTTGGCGGTTCTATGCGTGCCAATAAACACAATTACAACGGTTAACGTCGATGTTCAGATAAAATTACTTTAGTCGGGCCACATAACCTCGTCAGCTAAGTCTAGATCATCGTTAAGACGCGGTAGCCATTTTTACAAAATTCAATCCTATGATCATATTCATCCTCAATCAGAGCATAAATCAACTCGGTCTAAAAGGTTTTAAACCCGGAATTCGAAAAACAGTCTGTTTGATTCTACCGGTTTAATAGCACTACGACGAATTCAGTTTGTTGGACTATTGTAATAATGATAGGAAATATCATTTCGCAGCATCACCACATGCCGGCGGTGGTCTTCCTGTTCGGGCAAGTCAGCTGCGGAACCTGTTAGATGAAAGCTTTTATTACTTGAAGCAATAATTTTATGATATGGGGGCTGTCAAGATGAATGCTGGAACCGCTGTCGTAAAACTTCATGGCTATCTTAGTTAACTTAGTACGATCTTACTGCAGTTATTCAATCAGCCAAATTCAGTCGTGTACCAGAAATTTTGTTATACGTGGATATTAATAATATGTTCGGTTACATTTCTTGAAAGTATGATGGTTGTAAGTATGTTATGTCAGTCTCAGCAATATTTTGCAGTTTGGGCGTTACTTATGGGACACCGTTTATAAAGAGTGGTTTGAACTGAAAACGAAGTAGCAAGTGTTATGTAAAGCTGGAACATTCCAGAACGTTTAGTTCTGGCGTGTACATGGTAACACATCTTTTGTCTCTCTGACTTTGAACAGCAGACAAAATAATATCTATTTAATGCAGTGCCAGCATCATATGTATGAAATGTCTCTGTCAAATAGGGTGAAAACGTGCCGACATTACTCATCACGGTTTGGCCTGTTAGAGATCAAGGCCTAACCCTTTAGATAAATCATATCGACCAGATCGATAAAAGAATACATGCGGCATAAATATATAAATATAAGCGCGAAATGAGCGCGACGAACTCTTCTTAAAACGAACCCAAGGCCATCTATTCATTCACTATTAGTTACGTTTTAAAAACTGGCATACGCCGGCAAAACCCAAAAATACAAAATAAGTTTGAACCATACAAAAGACATGTTATGTTAACCCTATCATGCCAGTTTACCGTGCAACGTACAACAATCTCGAGCCGGCGTTACGGATAGAACCCGAGTTGTACGAGTGGAAATTACGTACGCAAACCACTGGGCCATCTGGGTGTTGTTGCTTGGTTCCCATAAGAACCGCGCAACAACACACGAACAAACATGTCGCAGGCGGCAAACACAGTCAACACAACGCTTCAGCGTGTGCGTTGAGTCGGTCTGGACTGCTTTGGCATGAAAGCGTTACCTATTCGAAATTAAATAAACGCAACACGCAGAAAGCCTTGTTTCTTTACATATCGTCCAAGTGCTATTTAATATCTAGAATATCGTCGACGCTTTCGCATTCCGCTGATTCGTGAAATGATAAAGCAGTATTGATTTGCTGAAGTGTAGTATGATAACACACAATGCACCACAACACAAGGATCACATACACGCATGCGTGTTACATCAGGCGCCGCTTGAAGCACAATGTTGGCAATGTAAGATAACCACAAATTTCGACACGCATAAAAAGATTGTATGAAATGCCCTTTAAACAAAATCGTGTGCTCAAACTTCTTATGTAAATGGTGAAATCCCGCGATCCTAGTGACAAATATGTATATAAATACTCAGCTTAGTGGCTTAGCGCTAATATCGGTATCATTTAGTTTTCAATTGTTGCATAGATGAGCTGTTAAAGCTGTTTGTGCAAGACTATTTAAATCTAATTAATTCTGCTTTACATCTGTATTTTTATGGTAATAGTTCCATGTCTTGTGTTAACTATAAAACTCCGACTCATATTTTGTTTTGGGTTACGTTTACGAAACGAAATTTTCCAATAATTTCCCGTTTAATTGCAAAATTGAACGCTTTAGTTCTCAGACAGGACATTGGTCGGACGCTTGTTCTATTTCAAGCTTTCTAGGTTTAATCCACCGCTACGGCAAAAGTTTGTTCAAAACTGTAAATAATACACACTTAATTCAAGAATGAAAGGATTAAAAATATCACAGACATAAAAATCACAAAAGTTTTGATTTTTTTGTTCAAAGGTTACATTCGAAACAATCAACAAAGATCGAGATAGCTTTCCGGCGGTTACAATATGCAACCAAAATCCAATTCCACGATCGTTGTTAGCTAAAAGTGAATGGAAAAGTATTGTCGCAATGGAACAGACGATGAGTTGTCTAATGATCGACCAAATTGATTGTGACGATATTAAAGATGATCACGGTTCCGTTAAAAATAATTTCGCCTCCACTGTTCAGCGTTGCTATAGTCACATCGATGGGATTTCAAGCTTCCGTAAGTTCTATGTAAGCTCGGCTCGTAAATGTACCGCAAGCGATAGTTATGCAGCGTGTAACTGCTAATACTACGCGCTTCAGAATTACACACGCCATGAACAGCTTTTTGTACAAAATTATAGTGAATTATATAGTGGGTACAGTAATTCGTATAGTTATAATTGTAACAAAGCGTATATCAAAAGCGTTCGCACGACTGTCAGAGCGCTCGGCTGGCTATATTGCAAGTTAGTTGGAGCATGGCCAATCGTGCGTTTGAAAATTTGGTACTTTATAGCGGTTTTTCGCTGTTTTGACTCACTGAAATTCGCACCCACACACTTTTTTGATTTGGTAATTATTTGCACAAAGATTTGAACGCCGTTAGCTATGATTAGGGCCTTACTGACTCGACGGATCTTGAACCTATAGTTTTCAATTTTACGAAATCTATCTGAGCAGATATTTGACATATATTTTGTACCGCACAAACTAACTACATATGTTTTGATACCAAACGGCAATTTAAAATGCATATTATCCGTTCGATTTTACATGAATTATAATTTGCGCATTATAACTGCTGTGCTGAGGTAAAATGTTGGTAGGCAGTCGTCAGCCTTAGTCTGTACCGATGGTTGTCTATAGGTGTCGAAGGTCCGTCGGCTTAGGGAGGTTCATGGTCTCAGCGGGGGAGAGGGGAGATAGTCGTCGGGTGGACGATAGGCTAGGCCAGAAGGGGGTACATTTATGAAAACACAAAAATTTCCCCCAACTTTTGCAATCTGCAATAAATTTTTTCCTAATTTTCCCTATTTTTTTTAATTTTATCTCAGGTTTTACCAATTTTCACCTTATTTCAGCTGAATCTTTTTGGACGCACGAAGGCCGGGAGGCTTTGTTTGGATCAGGGGAAGGTGTGTTCAGCTCTACCCCTATCGACACCTATTGGTATCGACAAACTATGCTTAAACTTATAGCATAGGATACTCATCGTGGCCAAGGTAACACTGAAAAACCAAAATGTAATGCTTGTCATACCGTTCTCGATATACTAAGCTTACGCTTAGGTCCATATATAAGACATATAATAAGTCTAAGCCGAGCTACCGCCCCCTGAACTCCCCGGTCTAAGTTGTTCTTTTTTCTAACGATATAACATATTACAGATAATGGTTAACTGGGCCCGCATCGGTACTTATATAAACTTTAGGCAATTGCTCAAAATATGGAACGTATACCTTTGCAGATATTCGTGTTATATATAGATAACACAAATCAAATGAATTTTCACAAGTGTCTCGTATTTTGATAAAATAAGGAACAAAATGTGTTATTGTTGTGAATGATGGAGCATATCCTCTCCAATTTGAGAAGGTATGTGTATAAATCCCAGTCCCAACATAGATTTGTGCCAAATTCTTTAGTATATGTTTATGTCACGCAGAACCAGTCTCTGAAGACCGTAAAACGCTGATGCTTTTCGGGATTTATAACGTTTAATTATGCCTATGCGTAACGACATTAACAACGTCGTTACATACAAGCGCTTATACGTAACAACGTACGAATATTGTTACGCAGAACCCGATTTGTGTAACAACTCACGAAAGTTGTTACATACTATCGAATGCATCGTTTTCATACACACGTGTGTATATGCTGACGATGTCGAGTAAGCGCACACATTTCTCTGAACGACGCATAACACTGCTATACACATTGTATCAGGACTGGGGACTGGTCAACGGGTCATGCTTCGACTGGACTGGACTTTTCTGTGGGTCACAGTGTGCGGCTAGTACATAATTCAGTTCTCAACATAAATGTTTATAATTTGTATGTTGAAGTGTCCGTTAGCTTGTGTTCCCATACATTTCTCCTTATATATTTCTCGCACAGTGATGTGCAGCGTCAAATACACTAATTCCCATAAGTTATTGTAGTAATTGCTCCCATTAATGACAATTTTTCCACACTACAAGACAAGAACTTACAAAGAAATTCAAACAAAGAAATTTACGAAATTCTTTTGAAACTTGTACTGTGACAATGAATTTTGAAAAATATATTGCCCAAGGGTTTTGAGCTGTCCTTAATACAATTGATGGTGTATTGTTTTTTGAATTTAGGGATGCGATTGCCATGCTTTTCCGTTCCTCGTTTCTTTACTGCTGTCTTTGTTCTATTGACCCACAATCAGTGCTTTCACGCAGTAATTAAATGTTGTAAAGGCTCATTCTAACGCGGTTGTTTCGAATACATTTTTACACGGCGATCATAGAATAATGCGTACACCTACTCGAAAATTTGTGTTAGAAACTGTACCGTACCTTGTTACAAACGATCGGTTGTTTATATAATAGGTCATAGAATAGGCGACAGGGCGTCTATAAATTTTGTTAGAAACGATTCGTCGTCCGTCAGATATTTTACAAACGACGTGGTGTTTACAATACAAACGTTATAAACGACCGATTGCCCGTAAGAAACATTGGATTGCGCAAATGCGAAGAAAATCTGGGACACTGGGCCCAGTACGGTCGAAAATATCTGAGGACACAGTACGATCATAACATCGGATGAAGGGAATGAAATACTATCTAACAACCATTGTATTGTTACGCGCATGCTGGTTACCTTTAGTCTATATATATATATACGCTTTATATATATCATCGTTAGTTTTTGATAGTTGCCCTGCATGTCCGTAGCGCAGGCATGCTTCTATACAAACTTACATGATTGACGAGGTTGGCATATTTCTGGTGGGGAATGTACCCCGTCGCCACGATGTTTGCATCCATGACTAGAGACAACAAACAAAGAAAGCGTAAAATGTACGTATCATATTGTTTTTAGCTCTTTTTTATCAATTTTACAAAGTGTTTGAATTTCACATTTGAATGCGGCATTTTATGTGCCATAATACGTTTTTGTGATTTTGCCATAGTAACTGCATACAGAGAAATGGCTTAGACTGTGCAGTGCCACGCTGTAGTTTTAAAGATGCAAAAATACAATTGAGTTGTGAAAAGAGTGCAGTAGAAGGTGACTCTAGGCATTGTCAATACAACGACTTTATAGTGTTGCATCTCTACTGCAACGAAACAATTTTTGTAGTGGGCTTACAGTGACGGGTTAAAAGTCTGGCTTTTCAACGATGTGGAACATTGATCGTTGTATTGTCAAAGCACTGCATGGAGGTCGTTTTAAAACGAAACTAGATGCTTCGTTTGGGAAAGCAACCTAATTTTGGAGTTTTGTAGCGGCCGAAATTAAGATCATAGGCGTAAGCTAAATGTAGGTTGTGCCGATCTCGATATGCAGGTTGTGCTCATTTAGTTATGCTAAATGAGCACTGATTCTGCTGATGTCAGTTTAAACTGACACTTGTTTTAGTTGGGATAATTTTCGAAGAAATAATTTTAAAGCTATTACATTTTGTTATTATATTCTTTGCAGATATTTAAATAGTTTTATAAGTATATTCGTGCTAGTTTACTGCATTCGACAATTTTGTGTACTGTCCTACAGCATTTACGGCTTTTTTGCGACGACGTCATGGCTGAGCATCGCAAGTGAGTTTTTAATGATCATTTCAACATTTTCTTGTATAATACTGTCCTTCTACCCTTTTTATACACGGTATATTGATATTACGACCCTGCCTTGGGGTAACATGGTTTTTCGGGTGTTTAAGTAGTGTCAGTCTAAACTGACAACAGCAGGTTATGGGTAGGGGTTTTTCTGATTGAAACGTGACAATTTATGTCTCGACAGAGGGTGGTCAAAGATTATTCTGCTATATTTTAACGCCGTATTGACGTTTCTAATGGACTATGAAAACATTTGTAAACATGTGTATTTAAAAACATGTCCATTTATAGTGATTCATCGTTTCAGACTGAGCGTCCACGAAGTTTTGGCAATGCTCGAAGAGGAATCAGATACGGAACAACCGGTTGAAGAAGTCGAAGTCGTGATAATTCCACCCGCTAATGCTGATGGCAATGAAACCGACTGCGACTCAGGTGATGAGGAAGCGGCGAGTGGGAATGTCAACAACCTCAATAGGAACCAGCTTATGTCGCAAGGTGGGTGCAAACTTCGAATGCGTGATGGTGGAATGCGTATACTGGGGATGGAGGACAGTGATCAAGATTCGGATGACGAAATTCGGGGTGGTGATCAGCCAACGATACCCAAGCGCCAGAAGACTGCAGTTAAGCCAAAACGCCACTGGTCAAAGGACAATACCTGGGATGGCTTGGGGCGGTTTCCTTGGTCTGAGACAGCTCCATCACTCAATACCGCGTTGCCTCCTGTATCACTATTCGAGCAGTTTTTCACTCCCGCATTGCAGCAACACATTTGCGACGAGAGTAACCGTTACGCGATAGAAAATGGCCGGGAAAATTTCAATCTGGATCCGGAATCTCTGAAACTATTTGTGGCAATAATCCTTTTGAGCGGCTATGTTTGTTTGCCGCGTCGACCGATGTATTGGGAAGTTGCCGATGACGTCCATAACGATGCTGTCTCAAAAGCCATGTCTCGGAACACATTCGACTCCATCATGAAAAATCTCCATCTAGCTAACAATGCAGACTTAGATAAATCAGACAAGTTTGCAAAAGTTCGCCCTATGCTGAACTTTTTGAATGAAGCATGCCTTACGAATTTCTTGCCTGAGCAGGACATATCTGTGGACGAATCCATGGTTCCTTATTTCGGGCGTCATAGCGCGAAACAATACATTCACGGAAAGCCGATCAAATTTGGTTACAAAATGTGGGTGGCTGCCACACGTCTTGGATATGCTATTCAGTTTTTCCCTTATCAGGGCGCAGGGACGACCGACAAATCCTTGGGACTTGGTGGTTCAGTGGTATGTAAGCTTTTAGAGCACTTTCCTTGCCTTCCCAACTCCTCATTTCACATCTGCTTCGACAACCTTTTTACAAGCCCTGAGCTGCTAAGGAAGTTAGCAGAAAAAGGCATTGCTGCTACGGGAACATTGAGGGCAAACCGTACGGAGGGTGCATGTGTTAGTGATATCAAAAGTATGGAGAAATGTGCTCGAGGCTCGTACGACAGCGTTGTGGAAAAGGTTTCTGGGCTTTGCGTCACACGATGGAAAGACAACAAAGTTGTGACAATGGCTTCAACCGTATTTGGTGTTAATCCACTGCAAAAAGCGAAGCGGTTCTCTAAAAATGAAGGAGCGAAAGTGAGCATAGATCAGCCGAAAGTTGTGCAGCATTACAATAAGAACATGGGAGGAGTGGACAGGTTGGATCAGAATTTGGCCTTATACATGATCGGTCATCGCCCCAAAAAATGGTGGTGGCCGATTTTCCGATTTTGCATTGATGTTTGCGTACAAAATGCGTTTCAACTTTACCGATTGCAGCCATTGCAACCTGGGGAGACCAGGTTGGATCAACTGGGTTTTCGACGTCGTGTTGTTCAATCCTATTTTGGCTAAGCAGAAACTCGCAAGGAACCCACAAGATTCAGCCGGATGTCCGCAGATAAACGCGTAATTCCTGAAGTTCGATATGACGACCACGGGCACTGGATTGTACGGGGCAATCAGCGACGATGCGGAGTAAAAAGCTGCAAGGGAACGACGGTTTACGCCTGTGAAAAGTGTGGAGTTGCGCTACACCCAGATTGTTTCAAAGTATTTCATGAAAAATAAGTGTTGTAGACGGTGGAGAAATATGTAATATTTTTAATTTGTTGTTTTTGTATTAGTATTTCAAGCTTTCGGAGAGACGTTTTGAGTCTACAACAGAACTTGTATATATAAACCATGAAAGGACAAACCCCTACCCTCATTCTGCTGATGTCAGTTTAAACTGACACTAGAAAAACAGGTCAGATCGTGACCAAAAAATAACTTTTAACCAAAATAGCAAAACAGCCCTTCATTTTTAATCCTAACGAGAATACTTATACAGCGAAACACAAAAAATTCAAATATGGGGTGATCTGGGTTAAATTGAAATCCTTGTACGCAATGAGCAGAGTGCAAGTTGTTTTCGGGCGCTCGAAATTTGCCTCTCCAGAGGTACTTTTAGAGTTACACAGGTTGTATCACGAGCAGACAAGGGCGACTTGTCGAGGTGATGCTACATGAGACGCTTAGGTTTGTACACTTTTTAAGTGACACTTGCACTCATTCATAGCCCAACTGATTCGCAGTTAATATTTCGTGATAATGTACATTATATTGCGGAATCATATCGAATGACGACATTTCTAGTGATTTCAACCCACGCTGTGGTAAAATTTAGCGGGTTTTTGAGCTCTTGAAGGAAAAATTGAAACATTTTTGCGTCGCAGAGAAAAATCGGTGTATTTTCTAATCGCATTGAAAAGTATATCGGACGGGCGTGCCAAAAAATTCCTGATGCTGACCTGGTAGGCCGTTGAAATACGGGCCAAAATGCTTGGTTTTAACACAACAATAGTCTAAATTTGGTATATTTTTTAATTTTGTTGCGTGTATGTGTAGAAGAGAAAGTTAGAGTAGTAAGTATATAAGTATTCATGATTTAGCTCTATTGATTTAAGCATTGAAACTTGAGCTTTATGCATTTATAATCTTACTTTATGGATCTCCCGTAAGCGGAAATCGCGCCTGTGTGTTAGTAAATTTTCGATAGTTTCAGTATTTTTGGTAATGCCAATAACAAATGTTTGATTATATGGTTTTGAAATTAGTAAAAAAATGGTAGTAATGTAGGTGGAGTATTATTCTATTTATTTGTAATGTAGTGTATTATTTTATTTTTTGTAATGTTATTTTATAAAGCTTTGAAGGACGTTCAGGAAGCTAAAAAAATTTTGGCCATACTTTGCTTGATTGGCATGGTCTGTCTGTGTATTTTGTTGTCTGTCATTGCGATGAAAATGTCTGCATACCTATGTCAGCAAACTTGGTCACACAAATATATATGTTGGCTTCATTAACTGTAGTCTAACCCACTTTCGCTTCGTTTCCCGTCGCTGTGCCAGTTACTCGTATACAAGGGCGTTTTACAATACAATACAATACTCCTTTTAGGTCGCTATTTCAATTTTTTTGCAGAATTGTGCGAAAATTTAGAAATACCAAAAACGCGTGTTTATACGACCTCCCTTTTTTTAAAATCCTGCCTACGTCGGTTCTAATATATAATTGTAGCTTTGCGACTTTTATTCATGCGGAGCCTTTAAGGTAAATCAGTATACTTTGTATGAATTCTGTTTAATCTTTTATTGTAGATATTATCGGCGTTGTAAGAAGTGTCGGCGATCTTCAAACAGTAATCGCTCGTTCGACGCAGCAAGAACTAAAGAAGCGTGAACTAAAACTTATCGATGATACTAATACGGCTATCGATTTGGTTCTTTGGGGAAATGAGGTATAAAAAATAATTACTGTCTGAGTTTGATATGGTTTGCAAATATGGACACGGAAAATATTGCTTAAATATATTGTAATTATTTACATTTTCGGAACATGAAAACCAAAATTCGATACAGCTGGGCAATATCCATTTTAGTTTCCTCAACTTTTCTGTCCTTACGAGGTACGAAGTGGTAACTGGAGCTATAGCTGGCGTACTCGTAATGGAGCTATATGTAACGTACTCGTAATCTGTTATTTTCGCGCGTATTTTATCAGTTTAGTATTTTGTTAAAAACTTGGGTCACTGTAACTTAGTTCGCGGAAGTCAAATGCATGCTATACCGTTCTTGATATACTAAAAGTAAGCCTTATAGTCGGGGACGGTTGCACCCCGTACCTCACGCACAAACCTGGTCTTTTTTCTGTCGATATAGCGACCATACCCTAAAGGTGATGACATTGTCAGAAATTTGTAAAAACTGATGTGCTAGCGAGCTCATATTTATTCCTTCTTTTTTAATCAAAAAATATCAAATTATAACTATATATAAAATATGAAAATACATAAAATATTCGCAGCGGCAAACAACATTGGGCATATTGAATATCAATTTTCTTTGCAAAATTAGTAGTCCAGCAGTATGACAGGGTGTAAGCTGATTTTTTTAGACTTTCCGTTGCGTGGACAACGTTTGGGAATCATGGTATGCATTTTTTCAGGCAGAAAGCTATACTGTTTCGGGAAATCCGGTGATCGCAATTCGTGGCGTTCGCGTTCAAGAGTTCCTCGGCGGGCTCACACTTTCGGCTGTCTCCAGCTCACTAATCCAACTCGATCCTGATGTTAATGACGCTTTTCGACTTCGACAATGGTACGATGATATCGGAGCCGCATCGACGTCCGTTCAGTCGCTCTCAGACAGATCTGGCGGTGCAGCCGGTGGCTCGGGTGAGATTATATTTTCAATGACTTTAACAGTGTCTAATTTTAGGTGAACTAGGGTATTTTTCGCAGTTTGTGTCATTTACCTTGTCTATCTGAGTCGAATCAAACTTGACGGTCGGCAACATATACGACTGTGCCATTTGTTTTGTGTCGACAAAATCATACATTTTCCTATTTTGTTATTGCCAAAAGTCTTAACTATCTTTCTTGGGCAATAAGAAAGACGACCGCGGGGTCAGATCTAAAATCTGATATATATATACTTAGAAATGCGCAGCCTAATGAAAATGTAAATGTATGTCGTCTTTTGGTTCCCATAGTAAAGGAGTGTATGGTTGTGATTATGTGCCATATGGCACCAATGTGATCACTAACTTTTCTTATGCACGATGTTAACTAGTCTGTAGTAACCTTGAAATGTTACAAGCGCGCGTGAGTACTTGGCTAGCGAAAAGATTCTATAAGTAATTTCTAGCCCTCCGAACATGTATATCGTTAGGTTATCTCCTAAATGCTTATAATATCCGTCGGAAGTGACCGCTGGTCGCTAGATAACTAAAACATGCTATAGCCCTGCTCGCTCGCTGAAAAGCGAGAGTCCTTTGCGGCACACGCTATATGTGCAGCAGTAGCCATACGTTACCTCTCTGAGTAACTGGAACCTAAATTAGCCGAAACCATAGTTACCAGTATAGCTAGAACCGGAATATGGTATTATCCGTATGGCAAAATAAAAGGAAGTATTACTGTGCCTGTTGTTTGTTATGGGTAAACAATAGGCATACAAGATTAGTCAACGCGTTGAACACGTTGGGTTCATTGTTTTGAATCTATATTGGGTAAGCCGTTGCTATGTGGCGTTAAACGATAAATTTCGGTAACAAAATTAAGGACTTTTGCCATTTTTCAATTAGCTGACCAAGAGTGCATTAAGGAAGAGTATGACACTCCCAGCAAGAGAAGAGTATCTCTGCACTCACACGTAAACCCGTGTTTGATGACACACGGGCGTTTTCGGCCTGACCCCCACCCCCCAAGTTTTTTGGTGGGGTAGCTCTGTTACAAAATAACAGAGAAGATACGTTTGCTTACCGTTAGAAGTAGATGCGGATCGTCCGGTCCCTGAATGCAATTGGGCTTGATGCAGCACAGCGACGAGAGGCTGTTAGATACCGTCGTTCAACTCGGAATCACTGGACACCTTGAGTCGTAGAGGTTAAGAAAGACGTGAAAACCGCAAGGCTAAGGAATCGCTGCAGGTGTTGTAGCTGGGTAAATGCAACGATTCTAATGATGATTGGGAAGATTGTGAATGACTTATTGTTGCTGCTATGATGTTCGTGGAGCACCTGTAACACTGATACGTGAGTGGTCTACCAGTGATGTCATGAATTTATACTGTTCACAATAAACCGGTAATGAGAAGAATGATGCCCAGTATAGAGTGACGATTGATAGATTGTTTCTTTGATACGATTCAGGGTTGAATCGGTTGTCATGGCAGGTAGATGGTCGAAGCATGGCTAATTCGCATAAGTTAAAACAGATGTGGCGATACAGACGAAGTTATGTCATTGTTGATACACATCATATACGTTGTACATCTATGTTCACGGTTTCGCTTCTAGTAGCCGCAGCACATTATTATGCTTATTAATATAATATCTGAAAATAGCATTGGTGTGTAGAATTGGCCGTCACAACGTGCACTCACGATGTAACCGCGCTGGGGCGCCCAGCAAATCATCCACCATTGTTCGTTGTCTTCTCTTCTGGAAAACAAAAGGCAGCATCAGAAAGGTTCTAACCAAAGTCACGACTTGATGTTGTTACAAAAGAATACTGCTATGCACGTCAAACTAATATGTACGAGAAACAGGTGGTCGTGATAATCTGATAATAACACATTGTCTGATGTATTAAACGGATGCAAATCCCGACTCGTCGGGACACTCCGGACGACAAATGTTCGAGTTTCAAAAGGTTAGTTGAATGGTTAAAACGGTTAATGTACTGCTATCAAATTAAACTATTACTCCTAGAGACGCCACTGATGGGCAGAAAAGGAATGGATCTCCGTTAGAGTTTTGACAATGTTATCACGAGCCGGCAGTATTAACGCAGCAATTTCAGAACTAGTCCGAGCAAAGCAATCGACTGCTCGCTGTGCGTCTTCCACTTCCGCTTCCGTAAATCCTTCGAAGCCTTCATCATCACTATCGACAGATTTGTTCGTTATCTCATTAGCAGCTTCGTCGAAATTCGTCACTTGTTGATCAGGTGCGTTCAGTGATTCTGACGTCGATGTGCTGATTGTAGGGATCACCGGCTCAGAATCAGCCTCACCCGACCGATCGTCGGAGACTTCGAGGCGATACAAATGACAAACGGACCGCCTTATCTGGTGACCCGACGGTAGTTGTACAATCGCAGATCTGATTTCGCCATCGCCACTCATAATCAGTTCTGTAATCTTCCCGAGTTTCCACGTACCGCGGGCAGCGTCACTGTTCTTTACGATGACAACCTCGTGTACTCGAGGTTTCGAATGATCAACTACCCGGCTCTGTTTGTGCTTGGAATGTCCTCTTTCTCGTAGACTTACTAAGTAATCGTCGTACCACTGGGCCCATAAGTTTTTCACAATAACGTAAGAGTTGCTTTGCAGCATCTCCGCTTTCCGGACGAGCGTTCGTAGGAACATCTGGTAAGGAAGTCGAAAGCTCAGTTAGGAAGTCCACTGGACGAACTCGGCTTCAGAGCCGACGTCGCTATACACGTATGTCAACTGCCGACTGTTCACAATGGCTTCGACTTCGGCCACCAAGGTAACAAACTCATCCCAGCGTAAGAGCTTCCGACCAACCGTTAGTCGGAACGCATTTTTAACCAACGCAACCAACCTCTCATAAAATCCCCCTTGCCAAGGGGCCAATTGTGTGGTAAATTTCCACTGAATACCAATATTTGAAACGTAGGAAAGGACATCATCGGCGTCAAAAATC
>JASANE010019605.1:0-19532 GCA_030248225.1 Trileptium ribeirensis | reverse complement strand
TAGAGAAAGCTTACTTGAAGTTATACCTATGAATGGTAAAAACTGTGGATAAAGAAATAGAAGAAAAACAATCATAGGAAATAATACTGGAAGAAAACTTGAAGATATGTCTTTGAAACGGAGAAACACGGGATGGCCTACAGTTAAATATATCATGCCTATGTTTGCATTACTCTTGTTTTGTACAACACTATAACCACCTATGCATTCGTCCGTCCTCTTAATAAATTACATCCGCATTTATTCCCTTCATTTGAAGTTGGGTTTGTTTCCGAAAGGATGGTTGGTCATGGCATGATTCTTAGTTTATGTACTAATCGGAGTTCACACTAAGCATGAAACACATGAAGAGTGCAAAACTATGTTGCAAAATATGTTCGACGTGGTTAATAATTCAGACTATTGCAACTTAACTTGTCATAAATCTTTGAATAGGAGTGAAACCTAAAAGGCACTTCGTTACTTAAACAATAATTTCGATGGATCCATAAATCCAGGGTTTTATCATTCCCTGTTTCAAACCGATAGAGAAAACACCTAAGGAAAACGATTCGTCGGCGTGGCAGTAGCAGAGGTGCAATGCATGTTTTAGCACTTGCAGTTGGTATTGCCAACACCGTTATGATGTTAAAATCTCAGTAGTTGACTGTACTCCAAAAAGCTGTTCCCTCATTGAAACAACATCTGATTTGAAGAGGCCGAACAAACTAAGCAATTATCTATTAATCAAGAACGTATATATGCAGTAACTCATTATGCAGTAAGATACATGAAGCACTCAATTCTGTCTATTGAATGTACGTTGAATCAGTATGCTGTATATACACATTTTATATGTCTCAAACTAAATTATTTATAAATTATCTAAGAAATTTTATTAAATCAACGGTCACAGCTAGTAATGATGGGATGGTGTTGACTTATATTTTGAGGGCAGCTCAAATATGACTGTTGGTTAAACAGGAAATATTCTTTAGCCGATACAATATATGAACAAGACCCAGAATTATTTTATCATTTTGTCACTGTTTATATAGTGACGATAAATAATATGAATACGTGCTTTGATTATATACCTGAAATTTCCAGAAGAAGAGTTAAGAATAGTTTGCCTTTGATGCGAGTTGGAAATGTAGGATTTAAGGAAACTAGTGCAAAATGTTACTATTCGTTTGTCTTTACCTAATTTCATTACTTATGACACAATGCTAGATAAAGGGATATTTCCTTGAAGAATATAGGAGCATTGTCGCAGGCGTACGGGACTTTGGTACTGCGCGCAATGAATCCCAATCGACCAGAAATAGTGACACATGTCTTCAGGACTTGCGCAGGTCCTCAATTACAAATAAGGCATGCATGGGCGATGATAAGCATACTCCCCAGAAACAATAATTGAGAGCAGGCGTGCGGGCATTCTAGTCCGCACGTCTCAGGAATATATATCACTTTGGTCCAACCTGGGCGGACAGGTCACCAGGTCGGAGAGGATTGAAATACCAGGACACGGAGTAATGTTCTTTGCACATTCTGAGTTTTCGGTGATGATAGTTGGTGATCAAGTTTTGACACCGAATTTAATACCAGCCTAAGATTTTGAAGTGCTTGTACGAAAAGTCGAAAACTTTTAACTCAACTTTTCTGACATAGCCTCTCTTGCATGGAGAAAGTTAAAAGATGTTAAAAACCAAACTACACATACGCAGAAAGGAGTAATGCGTGAATTATCATTTTTCATGCGTGATGAAACAAGAGTATGCCTTCCATCGGATTTACTTTAAGTATAATTGTAGTCGCATTGATTTTTCTTATCTTTTGCATGCAATATCATTTTCGCAAGAAACTAAGACAATTCTTTTGCCGATGTTGCAAATGCAAAGGCGCTGATCAAAAGAACAACGAGACTGAATTGGAGAAGAGTCCACTGCATCGTCTTACTGACTTATCTTGCATGTACAAACTCAATATTAAATCTCACTGATCCAGTAAATTTTAAAGGCACGGTCATTAATTATGGGGAGTGACAATGCAATCGAAATTTGTGACCAGCCGTTTCGTCACGGGCGCATTTATCAAAAGCTTCGTCCAAAAACGGAATATGGTGTTCCACGCTTTTTTAAGAGCTATTGCTCTTTTTTAAAAGAAAACTTGCAAATCGAGCGAAAAATAATGCGGCGTTTACGTCATAAAGACTCTCAGTGTGGAGCTTTTGTCCCCCTGGATGTCTGCTCCAGTATCGAATATGGTGTCTTGGACACCTTGGTGTTTTTGAGGGTATTTGAAGGTAGGTACATAGGTAGTGTAGTGTCGATAATAGTATGGTGCAGACTGCGCCATAAAGATGGTGTCTCATATATTATCTGTTTCATTATATAGTGTAATTATACACCGTATACCACCGATGGCTCTCAAAAATAACTCAAAGTGCAATTTGGCAAGAAGGAAATTCGTTTCTGCTGTGACTCGCTCTCTGCTTTCAGAAATGTTAGGGCTCTATTATCTTTCGTAGATTCGGCAGGTCTCCGACCTCGGGTTCAGTCTCGCGTAACCTGAATATACGAAAATAGGAAAACAATTCAAAATTGAGAGTGTTAAGACCAGTGACGCAGTGCCCTGGTGAACTGCGTCAACGTGGATCTGAAATGAGACCGTATGGACACAGTAACGTTATGGGAACCGTTTGATACCATGTAAATCTGGCCCAAGCGCCTCAAAACATGGGGCGTCAACTGTGCTCTCTGCTGTCAACATGTGATAAGTCAGGATAGAATTTTGCTAGTAGAAATCTCGTCAGTACGATAGTATGGACGGCGGTTTGGGGCCTTGTGCCAGATCGGCGAATTTCTACAACCCAAAAGTTCTGCGACATCTTCAAAATTCCATTAATGGCATTCAATATAAGGGTGCTCATTCCGCATCCGTGGGCTTGTTTAGGTAATGATGACTCGTTTTGCGGATTCCACGATTTTGAGGTTTTCGTCGTTACACGATGAGGGTTCTCCTAGGAGCATCTTCCTATTGTAATTGGTTTTCAAGATAACAAAAAATCGTATTCATTATGTTTACGGTCAATGAATAATGCTGACCACCGTGCGTACCGTGCATCGCCATATTTGTCGCATGCAAGCAAGAGGCAGATTCAGTTGGTTAGCTATCGTACACTTCTTAATAGGGTCGATTGAGCTTGAATTCGTGGGAAGCAAATGAGGCGCGCTCGGAAAAGCTTATCCTCGCGTGATAAAAAATTCACAGTATTACTCAAAAAACACTCCGAGTCGGAACCAGCGAAAATTTCTAATTTCGAGACACTCATGAGAAGAAAATCGTTATACTCGCAGTAAGTATAAATCAGACTTGAGGTTTACTTGTAGTTTATCTGACAAAAATCTGCACCCTTGCTAGTTTATGTCATGTGAACATAATCCGTTGAAGTGTTGTATTTTCCGTTGTTTTCTACCGCAGATTATTGCGTGTAGTAAAAGATTTTCCGAGTTCAGGGTTGTTACAAGGCGATTAAAACGATAACTAGTATTGTAAAGATTAGGATTAGTGAGTCTCCGTCTAAACAGTAAGGAAAAAGCACGACGTCTGAGTAAACGACACTACTTAAGGCTCAATAGAGGAATAAAATGGGATACGAAGAGAGTAATGAAGATCATTCTTTATAATCTCATTCTCAAAACGCAATATTGTAGCGGACCGTAGAAGCTGCTCTCAGACAATCCACAAAGCTACCACAATTTCCATGCACGGTTATAAACTTGCAATGACAAGGCATATGATCGATTCTATACTTCCCGTTTAAAGGCAATCGAACAACCCGGAGCTTACAGAACCCAATCATAGTTTTAATATACTCCATGGGTGTGAGGCTCGGCTTTTGAAGACATCACTTAAGGAATGCCCGTGGAATAAATCACAGGCTACGCAGCGTGACCTTGCAAAAAACTTATCCCGCCTCGAGGGAAGGGACACACGGCCGGCGGGGAAGGAGTGGGGACCTACGGCACATAAGTGGATCATCTTTCTCAACTGTGCTCCGTTTTAGGTCATCTTGAGACTCGCTTTTGGTTCGGGGTCAAGGACGTAAGTCATCTTCCCTACATTTACAGTTGATAAATATGTATATCTAATATGTATGGCTAACGCCAGGATCATGCTAATATGTAAGCACAACCAATGCTACGTCGAAACAGACATGTACCCAAGTCTGTCCACTAAGAAAAATTTTAATCTCTCAGGTGTTTATGAGCACCGACTTAGGGGTTTGAGTATTATTTCCACCAGTGTTTATTTGATACGAACGCTTAGGAAAACACTTAAGAAAATGAAAGTATTTTGCCAATAGTGTTCAATTTCCCAACACCACTGAATAACTCGGATAATCCGAATGAATGTCAATCTCAGTAGCGTTCAGGGTAATTTCACGCGCATGAGGGGTTTTAAATAGGGCTTCAGGAGTGAGGGAAGTTCTGGTCTGCCTTACTACCTGTAAGTAGGCTTAAGGGTTTACCCTCTCTCTCGACAGACCTTTTATGCCACTAGCGTGTAGGCCAAAAATAGGGGCTAGGCTGATCACCCTGGTAAACTTGGCAACACTAAGTTCGTCATGAAATCGGAAAGTTGGGGTCGAGCGGCACCATAGCGTTAAAAGGTAGTGTAGCTGGGACCCCTTAGGGTTACAACTGGTTCTAATACATTACATTTGAATACTCCTGATGTACAAATAATCTTACGATTGAAAACCGCAGATGCATAAGCTTGAGTAAATGAGAGTGGTTGCAATACGTCAACGGTTTCATTTTAAATTCCGTACGTCGTTGTCGACGGTCACTAAATGTCTAGAGAAAAGCATGTGTCATGGGGCTTCCAAGTGTGATTTCAACAACGTGTCATTTTATTCAGAAATTCTTTAAAGGCATTTTTACAGATCCTAGTTACCGATTACGGTATATACAAGTAGCTCTTGTCCTTGTATAATTTGTCCTCGTTTCGTGTCAGTTCTGTCTTCATGTCCTCATTCGTCAAACTTTGTGGGCTAATTCGTCGTTTTAAGGCTAAATTTCTATTGTTCGAAGAGTTAGCAGTCCCATCCATCACCCACTTAAGCCTCCCAAGAGTCCATCTGGGGGCTAAATCTAACTATCGAATCCATGGGTAAACGTGCAAACATTGCACGTCTATATGTCGGCTCGTGAGATAAAGCCAAACATTCCATTCTGACGTTTTCTCAGATATCATGACAGGGCGTCTTTAGACGTCCCAAAGGGGGAACCGATGGCGGGAATGAGCTCATTTTGCGGTTGGGGGCCCAGCATATTCCCTGGTACCCATAACCATCAAGAGGGCCCCAGTCGGGGGCCTCAGAAACCCACGGGAGGGCCCTAAACATACCCCCGTCCTTCCTAATCATGTATGTCCAGTTCGTCCGTAAAATTTATAAATTTAGTGCAGTTTTGTATGTACTGTCCCTGTATGTCCTGTTTTTTGTCATGTCCCCGTATATAAGTTCATATATATATACATATACATATACACATACATATAAATACGCACAAATACTCATTAACACACAATACACACGAGACATACGGGCGACTAAAGCGACAGAAAGGTCGCTCAAGTTCGTATCGGAAACACACAAAACAACAACAACCACAACAGCCACAACAATAGCAACAACAACAACAACAACAACCACAACACAACCACGACGACAGCAGCGACAACCGACCAAAGAAGCCGGTAAGAGAGAGAAAAGAAAACGAGGACACGGAGACGAAAAAGAAAAGGCAGGGGAGGGAAGCGGGGCAAAGGAAACCCTTGGGATTTTCGAGGGGCTGGGGTGAAATTCGGTCCCAGGACGAAGAACAGGGCCGAATGATACCAAACACAAGGGGGTAGACGTAGTGGCGGATCGTGACCCACATTTGGGTTCCGACATATATAAGTATACAGGGCTTCAGCGGGTTTTCCCGCACTAATGGTTGGGCGGAGCGACGCCCGCCGGGAATCGTTGGATTCGCATTGGAAAGGCGATTCAAACGAGGGGTAAATTTCCTTGCCTGAAAGGCAGCGGTTAAAGGGGTACTAAAATCCCTACAAGTAGAGAGTGTCGATGGTGGTAGGGGCGCTTGCGTCGGCCGTCCCGGGTTAACGGGGCCACAGACGGAGATCCGCCGGGTATATTTGGAGATGTCTCGGCGCGGCGAACGCAATGAGTGGCGATTTGCCTATATCCGAGCTAGGCATAAATTTTCGAGTGTTTTGTACCCACCTTCAGTTGGGTTTTTCCAGACTAGGTGCACTTTAACGGGTTATAGCGAGTTAACGAGAAGTCGAGCAGAGGTCCGCCGTATATCGTTATGCTCGCCGAAAGCAGGCGAGTAGAATGGGTCGCATGGGCGCATTTAGGGTAAAGGGTCTCAAATACGGGGTTGGTGCAAACTGACGGAATTTTATGTCGAATTTTCATAGTGCGTTATAAGACGAAAAAATATCTCCTATAATAGCGAAATGACTGATCAAGTCGAGACCCGCCTGGTTGCATTAGACGTCTCAATGGGTAATTTACTTAGAGACACGCACAATTCTCATCAATGATTCGATGGTAAGAAGAAGGGCCGGCGGCTAGAGCGCTGATCGGGCAATTTTGGGGCGTTAAAGATGTTGATAAAAGGGAGGATTTGTCCGGTGGGGCGGGAAAAATAGAAATACCGGGGCGTAAGAATCAGGCAACACACACATATATCTATATATCCATATATACCTAAGTCATACCCACTCGGAACCATTGTCACCAGCCAAACCTCGCGTAAGTAATGGCCGTCAATTGGACTTTCGACTGTTTGTTCCTAGATTATTTCCTGAAATCCTCCAGCGATTTGCGATATTTTGACCTCATTGGAAAGCCCTAAAAATTCTCTACCGGAAAGTACTCGGGACATTTCCGGGAAGTCTCAACCGTTGAACGGTTACGGGCCGATAAACGAGCCCGATGTCCGTTGTTTCCGAATATTCGGAAGCTACCGTAACTCATTTGGTTCAGCTTATTTGTGCGACCATTACGCTATATAATGCTTATACCAGGTAAAATCCATACCCTTGGTTTTGATCACTTGTGCGGTAAGGGTCTGGCTCAATCGACCAGTGGCCTCCTATTCCCGGACGGTCACAAATTTGAAGTTTCAGTGGGGGAAAAAGGGGCTAGTGGTCGAGTTCCGTTAAGGTCTCTTATGTTAGTGTCAAGTAAAGACTTTGTTGCGTTCCCTTCTGCGTTCGAAATCTGAACCTTAACCTGAATCAAACTTTCTGTGGGCCTTGAGGGGCCCGTCCAAGATGACGCGTCATGAATAAAAATGCGTATAAAAATTTGATGAAGTATCAGACATTGGTAACGGGCACAACATTGATTACTGTCAAAGTATTGATAACTGGCAAAATATAGATTACTAGTAAAGTATTGATAACTGGCAAAATATTAATAACTGGCAAAATTTTATAACTGGCAAAATATTGATAACTGACAAAATATTGATAACTGGCAAGGTATGGATACTTGGCAAAATATTTATAATTGGCAAAATGTGGATAACTGACAAAATATTGATAACTAACAAAATATTTATAACTGGCAAAATATTGATAACTGGCAAGGTATGGATACTTGGCAAAATATTTATAATTGGCAAAATGTGGATAACTGACAAAATATTGATAACTAACAAAATATTTATAACTGGCAAAATATTCATAACTGGCAAAATACAACTGGCAAAATATTGATAGCTGGCAAAATATTTATACAAGATATTTATACAAAATTGATAACTGACAACAAAATATTGATGGTAACCATGGCACCAGGTTCGATTTGAGACGTTTTCACAAGGTTTTGGCGTCGAATTCCTGTAGGGCGCACGTAACGGACCGGAACGGTCCTGTTACACTTAATAGGTTCAATATTACTTTATAGTTATATGTTATATTATTATAATACGTAATTATATTATATAATTATAATGTATAATTATATATTATAGGTGTATAATGTAATTAATATATATAATTATATAATATAACTAATATCTAGTACTATCGACAAGATGGTGAATTCTGAGTGTTGAATATATAAAATTGAGCATCAAAATACAAAATGAGCCACCGCATAACATAATTTATTACAGTATAGAATTATTTAGTATAACCACAATCATATCTTATTAATTTCAATTTTATTTTATAATTACATATTGTATTATTATAATACATAACTATCTAGTTATAATGTATAATTATATATTATAGGTGTATAATGTATTTAAAATATATAATTATATAATATAACTAATATCTTGTCCTATCGACAAGATGGTGAATTCTGAGGGTTGAATATATAAAATTGAGCACTATAATACAAAATGAGCCACCGCCGAATATCAGTCATGTTGCTCGAATATTCGAGAAAATATACCAGATTTTTGTGCTGCTAGCGTTCAAGTACATATAAGATAAATAACTCTGCAGAATGAGACCAAAAACACCCATATACTAGCAGCTGTTGCCTAGACATTATCATTTTCGGGTAGTTTGGGTGTCATAGGCCCATTAGGCACCCGTTATGACACAACCATGCAGCGTAAATAATGACAATAGAACACAATTTTCAGCTACATAGAGGATGAATTGCTCTATAAAATGAGAACAAAAGCATTTATATTGCTCAAGCAGTTCCGAATATCTGCTATTTTCGTGTTGTACTATGGATCCCAAAGGCCTCGTGTATCAATAATCAGTGGTTCTACATAAAGTTTTTTCTTTTGAAAGAATACACCCGATTTCGTTTTTTTGGTACAGTTTAAAATTTCACAAGGCCAAGTCAATCTGAGGGGCGCAAAATATGCAAGCTATGCCCGCCTCGATACACTCAGCCTGAGTCTTATGTGATAGTAAACCTAATCCACGCCCGCCAACTATCTTATTTTGCTATTTAGGTTAAAATACTGTGACCGAACGTTTTCCGATAACCCGTAATTCGGGTTAAACATGTTCGCGAACACACTGCTCTGCGAAAAAAATTCAAATTTCTATTCGCGAAAATTCAGCCAAAATTACCGAATTTTTTGTTAACGAAAATCTACCGGATTTGGGTAGGCTGGCTTTGTTCGCGAACACTGCGAGCTAAACAACAGAACCGATGTTTGTCGTCAGTATTACAACAAATTAGTTCGCAAACAGAGACAAATAAAATGAAAAGCTCATAGGCATTAGATAATCGTTTTTCTGCAAATTGTAAATCTTCAGAATTATATTCGAACGCAAGCTGTAATTTTTTCACCTGATGCTGAGTTTTCCAATTTTCCGTCATCGACAAACCGACGAAATTTTTGCATTTGTTCCGTAACAAGAGTTTGCTATTCGCTGCCGGCTATCAGAACATAGGTTGTTTGATGGGCGCAGCTTAAGTTTACTCGTGCATTAGTCTAAGCTAAAGCCCTATACGACCCATATACTAAGCCTAAGACTAAGTCGGGGACACAGCCTGCCAATCTGCCCACAGTAATGTGTTTTTCTCAGGATATAAAGTCACGCTCTCAACTTATGTTGAGTCTTTCATAGTATTAAATTGACAATTATCATGTTACAAACACACTGTATTAAGTAAGAATGCATATATGGCGAAGGCAGCGGCAATGTTGCAAGTCTCTAAACGCATTATGCATCATTTACGACAAGATGCGTGCGCCGGGCCAAATTATGTCAAACGTCCAACGCAGCTAGTTCGAGTGAGCTATAGCTTAGCTGGACTACTATGGTACATTTGGATAGCTTAGCTAGTCTTAATGTGACAAACAGTGAGTTTAGCTAGCTCTGCGTGACAAACGAAGCGTGCGACTGGACTGTCATTGAGAAAATTTATTTTAGTATTGTGCTTAGTGTAATAACATTTTGTTCTATAGCATTTTCACACTAATTCTAAGTTATATATGTGTTTTCAACGTTTACAATTAACGTTTTAAGCGCCGCCTTTTGGCGCATTATTTAAATATGTATAATAAAAAGTTAAAGGTTCGTGGAAAAATACTGGCTTAAGTTATAGGTACTCACCTGAGACTCACCTTCGCTGTGTAGAGTTGGAGAAGGAACCCGAAACGACGCTATGGTATTGTCCAGCGTGTGTTCAATGATTATGTACGTGGACGGGTAAATTGATATTTGGTTGCAAGTACTTCTGCTTCTATCTTTTCTATTTTCCGCTATCAAATGATATAAACAATGAACAGTATAGCGTATTAGTGAAGTAGTGGCGAATTCAGTCGATAAATGCAATAATGGTTGTGATAGCTTTCTACACGATTTGAGCTAAGGTTATTAATTCACACATGCTTGCTAGTATTAATCGAATCGCTATCCGGTAGTCGTTTCGTTCTCATTTGGAATCAACACTGTTGTAGTTTTGTGCCGGTTTTCGGTGTGAATCTAAGGCAGTGTTCATGCCAAAAACTTTTTGGTTTCGCCGGAGCACTGGAAACCGAGTGTTTGAGTTGATTATCCCGCGTGTGGACTGCAGCGTTCATCTAAATGGCGATGTTCAAATAATGTGCCCAACGAACTATAATAAATCATTATTGCATTTTAGATTCTAGGCGATCATCATAGCGTTCATCTAAACGGCGATGTTCAAATAATGTGCTCAACGAACTATAATAAACAATTATTGCATTTTAGATTCCAGGCGATCATCATATGCACGGCTATCGTAAGCTACGGTACGTTATATTTAACAAATAACAATAATAACAATTGCTGTATTTTGCGTTAAATAACGAACTATTCCACATCGTCAATAATTTCAACGTTGCTGCAATTGTTAGAATGACGGATTCGACGTGAGATACCGATAGCGAAGGCGCGTCCTCGGAGGGTTCTGATTGGTTGTCTGACTTAGAGTCAGAACCCGGGGTTACCCCTCTTGAGCGTTCAATTGACGGAGTTGATCAACAGCTTGCTTGGCCAGAGGGACAACAAGGACCACCTTGGAGGGATCGTAACCATCCAGTATGGAATTTGTATGCATAGACCAGTGGGCTAGAGATGGTTGGTCGAGAGTGGATCCACCCCGCCAGCGTTGTTGTCGTCTATGCTAGGGATCAAATTGAGTCAGCGATAAGCATTATCGAACGTTCTGCTACCAATAGCGTGTGATATGGAGGGTGTGAACATTAGCTACCGCCAACAACAACAATTTCGAGAAGCATGGGAAAAATATTTATACACGCGTGAAAAGGACCCTTTTGATGTGTGATGGCGATGGCTACCACGCAATGCACGTCTGTGGATCGATCCAAAATGGTTAGCGTATGCTAACGTACTGCTAGCTAATGCTAACTAATGCTAACGTATGCTAACTATGCTAGCGTATGCTAACCTCAAGATGATAGCGTATGCCGAAGGATGGTGTCGTACGGCGGCTGCTACCTTACAAGTAGCCATGATCGAAGGAGTCGTCGTCATTTTCGATTTGACGGCGCTTGGCCCAGACATGCCTACAGCGTCATACGCGTGTATTGCATCGGATGAGCGCTTGAAAATTTGGTGGGCTATGGACAATGATGCCGGATTCTTGAACGTACGATATCTGCAGTTCAACCAACCATTTCCATATGCGAATTCGATAGATTTGCAAGCCGCTGGTGGTCGTCGATACAGTCTACGGCGATTTTTCTTTTTGTTTACGGGGCGCATTCGACAAGATCCTACGCCATATGGTACGACACTATTGGAAGAAATCCGTATGCGGCAGTTAGGTGCTGGTGAGTTGGTGCTCAACTTCGAAGAGTGTCGACGGTTCGTGCGATATAGCGCCCATGATGTCATGCTCATTGATAGACCATTGTTTACTGCACACCGGCGTAGCACACCGCCACCAATGAGTCGACACGATGTCAATCTTTTATGGCATTTAATTGAACAATTTCGGCGTATATTTCGAGCGTTTACAACCGACGCCCGTGGTTTAACGCTGCTGGATAATCGCGACGCCGTAACGTATCGCCGATGTTATCAGGAAAGTATCGCGCAAAAAGTGGCTCAATGCACTGGTTATTGGCGGCGCAAAGGCGGATGGAATGTGGAAGAGCACAGCAGCGTATACCAAATTAACGAGCAAGGTGACGCCAAAGCTGCATATGTTATCAACCTGGAAGGTGATATACAGCGCGATACGAACTGGTTGTTTACCGCAACGCCAGCGCAACTCAATCGACTACATGTTCAAACCATGCATCTGAATACCATCGATTTGGATCATATGCCCATTAGGAGATTCCGGAATCCGGATGGCATGGACGAGTTTAATGCATCGTATAAAGCAGAGAAAAAGCGATGAGCTAAGCCCAGTCGACGCCGCTCGCGCATACAGCGACATCAAGATGTCGTTGCCGGTCCTGGAGATGAAACAGAGATGGAGGAACGACGCGAGGATATGTTCGACGAAGAAATGAACCAACAAACCATTCAGTGGGAAACTGATGGCATACCTGTGCGTGAAATTCGTGAAAGAATAATAACGGCTTATGATGAACATTACGGCGGCGCATGTGTTGTTACCCGCCTGGTTGTATTACAACGTTTGGATCGTCAGGTGTTACGGGAGGAAGATGCGGCCTCCAATGCTTCGTCAACTGCAGCGACACCACCTGCTGTTCGTACACCGGAACTTGTGTCGGATGACTCGGCGCGCATAATAGGATCCGTAACGGTCACCGCTAGTCCCGTAGATCTAGTTCGGTATCATTCTACTTGGGTTGAAAGAGAGCAGATTGCTCGGGAAAACCAACGAACGTGTCAGAAAATGGGTAGTTTGGCAGCGTAAAAAAGCTTAGCCGATCTGATGGGGATTACTGTAGATCCGGAATCTACGACCGAAGCGGCTAGTGCCGTCAGAAGGGAGACCCCCATACGAATTGTAAGTGCGGATTCTTCAGCGATAACGTTGCCGGGACAAGAATCAATGGATCAGTCCACATTCAGCCGAATACGGACTGAATCGGAAACGGCCGTCGTGTCGTCGAGTGTTTTGACACTACCGAGGCCCACCGCGTCTAGTTTAGTGACGATAGCGCAGGCTGAACCCGCATTGTCTGATATAGTGCCGATGATGGTGAGCCCAATTCGGGGACGAGGGAGAACTGATATTATGTTCCCACCCAGTCATCCCCACCATTCCAACAGCCAATATCTATAGTGAATCCAGAACGACCGCGTACAATGGATATGCTCACGAATAGAATAGTTATTGTCGCGTAAGAGCACGTTCAACAACAAGAGCAGGTTGCGGCTGTTACCGAGCAACCACCGGCTACAATGGTGACGAGTGGTCAGGAAATTTCTCCTTCGTTGCACGTCAAGTTGCAGTTGGTAAATTTGCGCGGTTTGGAATTGACGCAAGTGCGGGAACAATTGCAACAACTCGTACCTATGTCGGCAGCGCAATTGGATGGTATGTTGCTAATAGAGCAAATGCAGGTAGGCACTCGAATCGATACTGCACTACACTATTTGCGTCGAATTGACGAAAACCATCAAGTACAGATGGAATCGCGACGCATAGAGCTAGACCATGCGTATAGCCAAATTTCTGAACTGAAACGCAAGCTATGGGAGAAAGAGTCACCAGAACGCAAAACTCGTGGAACACAAACGAAAAAGAAAACGCTACGAACCGCGAGTCGTCGAGCTTCGAGAAAGCAACTAGCGAATCCACTGACAGTAGTCGCGCAATAAGACGTCAACAGCGAGGTAAACAACGTCGTGCTTCATCACTGATTGTACCACGACCGCGACAGCGACAGGAACTAGTTTATCGTGCTGAGCAACAGTCAACTTCGGCAGCTATTTTCACGTCGTCTTTCGCGTCTACGCCAGCTGTTTCAACATTAACGGTGACTATCGAGGCACAGCAGAAACCGAGCGAAGTGGAAATATTCTAGGAAGCATCGGCTGTTACGCAGACGATAACAGTTCGATCAACATCAAAGGAACAAGGAGCAGCTGCTATGGCTGCAGTACAACTGCTTGTGCAACCAGCTTTCGAACAATGCGATGCCGCTCAATTGGCGCTCCTTAGCGAACGACGAAGCGCTATGGAAATGACGTCGTTACAATTTAATGGCAACGATTTACGAAAAAGTCGTACTACATCGTTTGGTCATCGGTTAATTAACCATTATTTCACGTTTTACCAAACCCTAACTGATGCATCAATGCCGTCACGCATGCGCATGCTACTGCAACATTTGCGCGATGAATTATGACGTGAATTCAGATAGGTGAACGAGGACGATACGTTACTGATCACGAATTAATTGAAATGTTCTTCAAATGGGAAGAACGTGTCTGTAATATCATTTTCCATAAACAATGGGACGTTGCAATTACACCGGAACTATACGATCTTTTTATGCGTCGATTGGCGTACATGGTACGAGGATTCGCATATGAAATGCTGCGACGACGCAGTATTGTGATTCAATATTTTCCGCGAATTGTTTTTATGTCTTTTAGTCGGCGTAAGTGGGACAGTGATGTACAGCGAGACATGCGAAGGTATGCCGATACTCGCTCCAGTGCTTGGAATCAAATAGACCGGGTTCGCGATTACGTGTTTCCAGACTCGAAGTACCAACGTCTGCGTTATAATGTTGACGAGGTGGAGTGTCATTTACAGGATCAACGAATGCAAGGAACTTTAATGGCAGCGCGGCAAGAATATTTTCAACAAATGGTTGAACGAGCCTCAGCGCAAACACGTAGGCAATTTTAAAACGCATTTCTACGCGAAATTTCGTTCAATTACGCGATGGTACGACCAAAGCAAAAATAATCCAGTGCATCCGTCATAGTTGCCACTTGGAACGTGATTGGCCGCTTTATTTACCGAAACCGCGGCACGATTAGAACATTGTGATTCCAATGTACTTTCATTGAAACTAATTCGTCTTATGTTGCAACAAAACAATAATAGTAGTAACATAAAAAAGTATTAGAATTAACCACCTTAACTGTCGTACGTCGGAAATTTCGTGTATCGCGAACATTTGACATTATTGGATTTTTTAATTTCGTACTAAATACGTCGCGAACTTCAATTTCGAACGTTTATGGTGGTGAATACAATGCGAAATGGACGCTGTTGAGTCCTGAATATCAGGAACTCTGTTAATCGTACAATTTTTGGTTTGATCGCGTCATGACAATTATCGTTGGTTTGCGTTTCGATCCTAATTTACTACATATTTTACGAGTGATCGCAGTAGTGCGTAATGATAAATCGGGTTCATCCCGTATTGACTTATATTATCTGTGCATAATAATAAACATATTCATTGCGTATATTTTGATAATTTGTTCATCATATGACTTGCAATATTCACATGATATATGGTGCCTTTGAAAAATTTCATATTATTTTCTATTTACAAAAGAAAATAAAAAAATTCAGAAATAATAAAAAAATTTTATAAAATCTTAAAAATTCTATTAAGTTTCACCTATTTTTGTTTCGTCATAACTCTTGTCACTTTTTTCTTGCTCACCATAAGACTTTTACGTGCACTGCCGTATTCGTGTTGGGGTTTCAAACAATTTAAAGCTTTCATATATATATTTTGTAATAGTTGTTATTATTACCTTGTTATTGTTATTTGTTTTCAGGTTATTACCCAAGCCGAGACGTCATGGGCTTACTAAGAGAAAAGAATTTAAGTCTTTTTCACACTTAAATTCTTTTAAATTTTCTACCAAAATACCGGGGCCGGCCTCCACTCCTGCCTTGGTATTGCCTGTCGTCATTGGCATGGGTTGTAAACGCAGTAATTGCAAAATATTTCCGTATGACCTGTATGTTGAACCTAATGACTAGCTATGTATTTACTTATAAAAATATAAAATATATTAAAACTTATATATCTACCAAAATTCACCCATACTCATATATACCCCAAACCCTAAATTTCATACTTCACAATTATCCAAAATACCCTTTTTATTTTTAAACACACTATTTCCTAACCCATATTTCATATTCACCCACCCTTTTACTTTAAAACCAAACTAAACCAAATTCCATTTTTCCTCAATTTCCAATTTTTTCAACCAACATTCAAACTACCCCCATTCCCGCAAAACTTATTCAATACCCTTCAAATTTTATATCCTTTTCCCCTTCCCATACCTATCCATATATTTAACCCACCCCTCTTCTCTTGCTCTATTTTTATAAATTTTACATTTTTGCTAAAATTCCAATTTTTTCCATTTTTTACATTCATCAAACATCCCCCATCCTTTCAAAACTAAACTCTCATTCCTTAACCTTTTACTGACCACTCTATTAACCAAACTGCTAATAATTATCAAATTTATACATATTATAGTATGATTGGTAAATAAGAAATATATGCCGTAACATATGGTCCACACAGATTACTTAGCTAATAATACGATGTTCCCATTTGGGAAAGTTGGTCTCTACTGTGACTTTCAGAGCCTACTAATAAACCTGTCTCTAATAATCAAAAATATCATTCAGATGTATGAAAGGCAGCGAAGCATGCTTCATGTAGGCGTTTTCCGCACATGATACACCATTTTCTAACCAAACGCAGCAACCTTGCGTTGTAGGTTCAAGATAATGTCCACTGAATGACTGTCGAACGTTTCTAGACACCTTTGCTGTGGGACCGCCTAGTCTATTGCGTGTTCCTTCCAGACCGGCCTTCAGGGCGCTTACTGCCACTTCCCTGCGGAACTCCAAGTGAGTCTTGCATTGATCCTGTTCCGTAATATTGCAGTGAATCTTCCAAGCGGCAATGACTGCCATGTTTAATGCGTTGGCAAATAAGTTCCACCACCATTTTTTCGTACGCAGTGTAGGTCTGTAAGTTCCGAGCAGCCTATCTAACAGGTCCACCCCGCCCATAGACTTGTTATACTCAGAGATCGATTTTGGCTGTTTGATCACGATACGTTTTCTTTGTGCCGACGAATAACTGGAAGCGTTAGTAGATGGCTCTGCCATAATGCAATTGCTCATAACAGTAACTGCTATGTTATCGTTCCAACGCACACAGGTTACTTTTCCATCGCAATATTCCTCAAAATATCCTCTTGACTTCTTGGAGACTGCTTTAACATCTGTTAGAGGGCACTTTCCGGTACGTCCATCACGAACAGTACCAGTTGCACGAAATCCACGATCACGAAGCTCAAGCCACAGGTGATATGAGGTGAAAAAGTTGTCGAAAAATAGGCTATGATAATTTGGATCATCAATATCTGATATCATGTCGGACACCACCCGGCTTCCAACCGGTTGCTTTTTGGACGTACTAGTAGTTCCATCAGCTGATTTGTCCTTAGTCCCAGCATATAGCTGCATATTGAACGGATAACCGTCTGAGGAGCACAACATCCAAACTTTTAGCCAAATCGTATTGGCTTTCCCCTTATGAACATTTTGCAGGAATGGTGCCCATAATAGGGTACCATCGACTCATCAATGCTTAGGTTTGCTGCAAAAAAACCACCTACTAATTGAAATCGACCGGCGAGGTGGCGGTAAAGCGGTTCAATCATCGCCAATTTCCCTTTTTCCAGGCTCAGATTATCGCCTAAATGGAAGAACGTCTTCAAATCCTTGAACAGCTTCCTAGACATAACAGAAGGCACAATGTTATTGGATAAATCGGGCGCTGTTGACCAATAGTGATTTTCCGACGGCACACAGTGATAGCCGCTGAAAATCAGGATCCCAAAAAATTGTGCAATTTCAGAGGCATTAGTTTTGAATTCGGGCAATTTCTGTTTGGCATACAAATTCGTCATATCCGCTATGTATTCAATATATTTTTGCTCGAATATTTCCACAAATAGATCAAACAGCGACATTCCGATTAGATCGTTACGTTTATCGGCTAATGGAATAATACGATGAATTTCAATGTCCGTTTCCAATTGACCACCCTGAACCCATGTGACGGAATTTGGACGCTTTTGCTTTTTCGAATGCGTTTCCATCCATTCCTCTTCTTCTTCGCCATCGGATTCTTCCAACCCAGTATATACTTCAAGCTTTCCGGAGACATCACCCGGATCAACTAACACTAGTTCGTTATCGTCAATGTCTTCCTCGTCAGAAATGTCAATATTAGGATCTGGAGGAAGAATCGATATCGTTGTCTCAATACCATGTGGAGTAGGCATAATAGAGTCTACTGCTTCTGCTAATGTCAAGCCTTCCATTATATTAATTACTTCTAATTTAGCGCAATCAATAACGTATAATAGTAAGTTACCACTGAAAAGTAAATAAAAAAAATATAGAACGTACGCCAACTGCTGAAAAATAACCGTAAATAGCAACCGATGTGAATATTTTGTCACCCTAGAGTCCAACGTTCCATGTTGGGAACACTTCGATTCATGGAGTCCTGGAAACCCCAAATTACATCTGAGCAAAACGCGCCTAATGGTAGTCGGGAGCTAAGACAAAATTATTATATGCATTAGGCAACAAAAAATATTTTTATGCTGCGTCATTGAGCTATTTGGGAGAACCACTAATTATAAACTGACAAGGATACGTGAAAACACATGAAGTTTATTGTGTTGCTGTTAACTAGCTAGGTAACATTGTCACATATCTTATTACTAAAATAAAACAACACTTATAACTCTAGCTACACAAAAGCCCACAGACACGACAGACTATTCAGGCTTTTGCAGAAAGACGATTTTTCTATGTTCCACATTGGGAACGTTGGTCATTTAAAGGTTAAATTTATAATCCAAACTTCCCTACCTACCCCATTCAACATATTAAAATCACACTCCCCACCTCTCCCTACTTTTCCTAAACCACACCCCACCTATCCACTCCATTTCTCAAAAATTCTTCATTTTAAACTTTCAACTAAATCTCCTCCTAAATTATACTTATACTATAAATATATATACTATATATTGCTATTAAGGTATGTAGTACTCATGCGGTACGGAGTACCGTCTATTCGCAAGCTTGGCGTTGTGCATATTCGCAAATGATTTTACTGGTCATAATATGTTAAATATGAATGAGTTCAGTGATGATGATGGTGTAATTAATTACGATGGAGATATAACGAGAGAAGTGGTAGCTAGTTTCTTCAACGTGTTTTATTACGAATTCACTTGTCGACGTCTTACTTACGATATTCTTGTATTTTGGTTTCGTTATCGATTAGAATTCATGATGTTTTTGGCGATAGTGAAAGCCGACTTAGCTAATATATTGGACGTGGCGTGATATATTTTTATTTAGCGTATTGATGTACAGTTATCAATTGGAGCACTCATATTAAATGTTTTGGTTTTTGGTTTTAATGTTCTAATGCATATAGAGAGAAATAGTAACCGAAAAGGAGGGCTAGCTAATTCTGTTTTTGGTCTTCCCCACTGTTATTACGAGATTTTCGAATAAATACAGGATTTTG
>JASANE010019604.1:0-12364 GCA_030248225.1 Trileptium ribeirensis | reverse complement strand
ATGTGCATCTACTTCGTTCAGTTACGTATCCTACGCGAATGCCAAACGGCTAATTTCAATCGCGAGCAGAGTGTTCCCTAACTGTTTTACGCCCATTTTTGATTGACCAAAATGCGTTCCGTAACAATATTTATACGAAATTACGAAATAGGATGGTTGGCGGGGTCACATTAAATTTAGTCGCGCATAATTATAAGATCAAGCTGTATAGCTTACATGGTAGTCTAATTTGATCAAATACCTAAAACGAGTTGGGCACAGAGAATCAAATGCCAATTATCCCGTTTTAGTGGACCCATAGCAATGTTACCACGACCCGTGGTGACCGACCGAGAAATGCGACCCATGACCCGTCGATCCACCTGCTATTCTGCGTCGTTCACGTTTATTTGTGTGCAGCAACTGCACACTATAGCCAGTATGGTCACAACAGTTGCACGCACCTCGAGTCCAGTGCAATGGAAATATCAGATGCACGCTTCGTGCAATGGTTGTAATGCGAGAGTAAACTTAACCCACGCCCATCAATAATCCTATTTTGCTATTTCGGTTAAAAAACCGTTACTGAACGTTTTTTGGTAAAGCATAATGCGGCGCAAAACTGTTCGCGAACACAAAGTGAAATGTGATAGCATTCCGGTAAATTTGTGTTCGCGAAAATTCAAGGAAAATTACTGAAATTTTTGCGAACGAAAATGTACAGGATTTGGATTCGCTGAATTTTTTCGCGAACACTGTAACGTAAATAACATGAACGATTGATTTGTGACGTCAGTATTGCGTTAAATTTGTTCGCGAACACAGACAAATACGAATCAGAAGCTGATAGGCGTTCGATAACAGTTTTCACTGCAAATTCAAAATCGTCAAAATTCTGTTCGAACACAAACTGTAATTTTAGGTGCTTGTTTCTGATTTTGCTAATTCTCTGTTATCGAAAAGTCGATGAAATTTCCACATTTGTTCCGTAACAATGGTTTGCGCTTCGCTATCGGCTTTTACAAAATAGGATAGTCGATGGGCGCATCTTAAGTTTAGTCGCGCATAACCTCAGCTCCCATGAGTGCAACAACATAGTCATTGCATGTGTCTGTGCATTCGCAGCATCCATTGCAATCACATCCTGCTTTCGACGATACTATTGCATTCGCGCAGGCAATGAAATCAGCGGTTGCGTTCCAGCGTGCACTAGTTATCATTATCGTTCGGGTAATGAGTTGTACATTTACACGCTACAGTGCAATGGTTTGCACCACTGCAAGTGTTACTGCAATAGGTTTCACATATTCACCCTATAGTAAATTGGTGTACGTATAAGCGCAAGCAGCGGCATTTGTTGACGTATATGCGTGCAAAAATTCTCGCGGGTTTGTTATACGCTTAGTTTAAATATGAATTGAGTAAAATGCGGAGGCTGGTGACATGATCTCCAAAAAAAAGTTAAAAGACGTGACATGTGAGCTTATTTACTAATTTTAAGTTAATCTTACTAAATTTTAATTATTTTAGCATCAACGCTGCAACGTCGAGCAAATCAACCAAAATGGTGAGAAACGAATTGAACTTATTAACAATTATTAATAAGCAATACCACGTATTTAATAGTATTTAATGTAAATAAATGTATAATAACATTAAATAATTGTATAGTACCATGTAACTAAGTGTATATATAGCATTTGTATATTTACCATGTTAAAAGGATCCAAATACCACGCCAATCAATATGTTGGAGTCTGAAAGGATTAACATGTAAGTATATCTGTATTTTGTTTCGTGGATGTCTTGTGCTATGCCAATTACTTCATCTTTCATCACTGGTCTTTAACAGATATTTGGAACAGATTTATATTCGAAACCTCATTACCACGCGGTGGTTTTTACAGCTATAATAACATATTTTTCTCTATGTTGTTTATCACAAAAATATATTATACTTATCAAAAATTAATATCCAATATGTTCTTCCAATACAAAAAAATGATGTAATACTCATGGGTGTTGTGGATAATAATTAAGCGTTTAAATTCACTGACATATCATATGCATTCTCAATCAATTCGTACTATACATTTATTATATATTTGCTGCTAGAACCAACCAAGATAATCAGAAAGTACATTTAGTATGATGTGTGGTAACAATAATTTAATATACATTAAGCGGTTACAACATGAAGCTATTTGGAAATGAATAAACATCTGGTGTAGTTATGTATAACATGGTTTGTGTATTTGTGTGGGTGTATATATATCTATATTCCATCTGTCACCCCACTTCCCCCACCACCGTGTGGGGGGCAAAACCCGGGTTTTTTATCTACTCCATGGGTACAATGTGGTGCAATTTTGCTCCACCTAGAATACAATTTCCTGGATATGTACCCAACAGGATAAAGACAGGGAAACCCCACCTGACAAGCATAGGCGTGTTGTTATTCTACGGAATGAGGTCGAAATCCAACGGTGAATCCATTAACGTACCGTAAATTTAGCTACTAGCCTGGGGATACCCTAAGGCCACACAAAAAGTTGCACTGGTGATGTGCAAGGATGTCGATTACATTTGGACGTATGCCCCTGCCTGTTCGTAAATAAAAATGTAACCTACGTGGTCCTAGGGGTGTTTAGTCCCACTATACATTACACACGAACTAACAGTTGCTTACTACAATATTCCCCGATGCGAGCACCACGGGCTATTTATTTTACGAGCTTATTCCTAAGGCCTTAACTTGTCACACTAATAATTCAAACAGTTTATTTCTAATATATATAAAAAAATAACAAACTAATAAAAATAAAATAATAAATAAAAAGTTTATAACAAACTACAAACTCTACACACAGTAAAACAAATAAACGGCTGAACCTTACTCACCTTGACTGCGCAGCTTCTGAGGCCGACTGAGGACCTGATCTAGCTGCGCAATCGCTTAAATACCCGAGCTATAGCTCTACTCCCAATTTTCGCAAGCGATCGAAATTACATAATAAGTTTTCCAGGTTTTACTCTGGTTCCCCTCCCCTAAAATTCCCTCTTAAACCTAAGTGAATTTTAGTCGTTAGAGAGTAAGTTTTGTGAATTTCTCCGAATTCTTAAGTAAAAACAAAATTTAAGATTTTATTCGAAAATCCAGCAGATACACATATCCGCTAATGTAGACCTAATGCTTAAGGCACCCAACCCTACACTCGAATTCGATATATTTTCAACCTGTGGCCTAGACTCACAGAAAACTCTTTCAATTTTGTTACTGCCTTGAGAACTCTCCTACACTTAGCCAAGTCTTAAAAATTCTCTTGCAAGCTATACAAAATTTTCAAAATTGCAATAGTACACATATTCCAGCACTTAGAAAGCTTATGTAACCACACACATACATGATGCTGCACTTATGCACATTATTGCGATACACAACAAATTCATAAATATTAATATATATTCACACTCCTAGTATAAATAGATACACATGAATAAATCCAAAACATCTACAAACAACGCCCATAACAAAATATACAGTAACTGCACAACATAATTGGTAAACAACAAACACTTATACAACATCCATTGATGATAAATTGCAGGTTGAGGTTGAAGTTAATGTGTTAAAGTTCAGGTTAAAGTTTAGTTTTGGGTATATAGTAGATAGGTACGAACCGTTACAGTATTCTAAAGAATCTTAGTTTTACGCCAGTTTTTGATTTCACAATGTATTGGTTATCACCACAAGTTTAGGGTTCGGACGGAGGGTTCAAGTACCCCGTATTGGGAAGGGCCCCAATCGAGACTGAACTTATTAGCCTGGGGATGCAATCAAGCCACACAAAAATTAGCACTGTGAATAATTGCCATGTCGCCTACGAACCACCATCGCATGTGAATAAGTACCAGGTAGAACATTAGTTTCACTCAAGCCACTAGGTTCTTGGTGTAACGGTCACCATCATGAGTTTACATACCCGGTAAACCTAGCCACGGTGTTGGAGACAAGGGGTTTCGATAGCTGGGAAGTCCTCACAGCCACACAAAAAACTTTGGAACGTAGCGCTCAGGAAACGAGATGCCTTCATTAACGTAGCAATACTAAATGCATCATAGGAAGCAGAGTTCATTTATTCGTGAGTTGAATCTTAGCTTAACTCAGGTTACACGCTGCACGCTGCAGTGGTAACCCTACTCAATCAAATCATGAAAACAGCGTCTTTATGTAGGGAAGATTTAACTACACAGAAATTACGTTAGAAATGGTTCTTAGATCTGCTTCAGTGCTGTAACACAAATCAGGTAGGTCTAGTTATAATTCATGACGACACAAATTTTACCAAGGTTTTAGGACTCATTTCGTCGAAATTTACCAAGGCTGGGGCGTAGCCTCAGCAACAAAAATTACGCAGGTCAGTTTATCCACACCGACTGCGTAACGTGTAAAACGAAGATTGAAGTAGGAGTTCAATTCTAAGGTGTTATTAAACTAGTGGGGAGAATGCAAAGTTCATTAGGTTTGATCACAGTTTTATGAAATATATGCATTTTCAACTCTATGGTACTCGTATCAATGACTTAAGCTTAGTAGGATTTGAGGTCTTAGATTAAAAATAGATCGGATAGCACCGAGGTTAGACCCCGGCGTCGACAAATTACAAGTGACGCCGTGTTATCGTCCTTCGGCTCGGTAGCTGTGTAGACGGGATTTCAAACTTTAACGACCGAAGTCAAAAATATTTCGGTCCATAAATCAAATAGTTACTAAGGCTAAAATCAATACTGGGCCACGGAATCAAGTTTAGGAGCTTTACATATTTATGAAATTATGGGCAAAATGTAATCTGTGAAGGATGCCTAAGATTCCTTTAAATTAGAATACGAAAGTACCCGTAGCCTCTCCCTTGAGCCTCGAAGGCTCTGAGAGCTGTCCAGGTGCGCGTATCGCTCCCAGTAAATGAACGCACCACGGGACAGCTTTACCCGAATTTCGCGATCTACTTTCGGTGTATCGTGGTACGAACTCTAAGTCAAATGATCATCGCTAAACAGGAAAATTTTATCTGAAATATTTGAATTACCACGGTTGGCTTTATGTGGTAAGCATAGATAAGATCTGGCAACAACTTACACGGGGATCGGAAAAGAAACTTTGGAGCAATCCACCAGACCTAACCTGCCAGCGAAATTTATGCCATATTATCCTGGCCCGGAGTAAGCCATGGCCGAACCCAGACCAGGACCAAAAATTGCATAAATAATGCGGTTTTCATCGACTGGTGTCTTACTTGAGGGGACCTTACTTGAGTGAAAAGATCGTCCCCATCTCCGGTATACCGATCCGTGACGAGAATTTTAAGACTTCTGTCTTGCCTAAGTTCGGACTCGAAATAATCAGATTTCCTCAAGTTACTGCTCAATATAGAGCTATGGAGAAAAATCACTAGGGTTTATAGGTCGAAGATGGGCTTCGACAGGCCAAAAATCGCAATACGGTTTAAAAAATGCGAGAGCGCATGTGTACGCTCAGCGTCGAGATAAAGGCTGTGGAGCGAGTTGACGTTTAAAAATAACTAAAATAAAATAAACTTAAGTAAAATATCAAACTGACGGGGCTTGACTTTGATGTTGTCCCATCGTCACTCGGTAAGCAGTACGTATATACATATTGAATTCAGTCTTACTAAATCAACTTGGATGAGCTCACCTTGCTCAAATACATGCTTAAGGTCAGCCTATTAGACCGGTATAAGGAATAATCAGATTTTAATTAGACCAACCACCCGCGTAAGATATTGTGTCCGACATTACACTTTCAAGGTATCGTCTCAATCTTGTGGGGCCCACATTGGTCAAACCTTTGATGAGCAAACAGGTCAAAATCGAGACGAGTTTTAAATAGTTTCAGCGTTATCACTTTACACTCATAGTCGATACATATTCATACTAACTGGTACTGCAGATTCACTCAACTTCCGAATGAGATTGAGTTGGGGATTAGCGGCATGGCACTATGGCCTGTGAGCAGGTATCAGTGACAGCATCCCTGAGGGAGCTCAGCGATCATACCATACACTAGATACGTGCGCAACCAATCGGGCGGGTCCGAACACACCTCGTGAAGCGCGCCTGCGGCCTGCTAAGCGCCACAGCTTCTTGGGTCTCATCAAGAAAAGTTGCAAAATTATCAGAACTGCAAAAATTTTGTTCCACCCTTGAGGTTATGATAGCCGGCCTCCTATGGGCATGGTGTTAGGAACTTGAGCCATGCAGTTGCGTCCCGTTTTTGCATACATATATTTCAGACTTTTTAGCATATAACTTTCCAAAATTCAGCTGTATGTTTTCTTCCCCAAGATAGCTTTCTTTCTGTTACAGTTTCTCTGCTCCAGTTTTTTTATATTGTAAGAGATATGGTGCCTTTATTTGTTTACAAACAATGTTTTGACAGCTCAAGAAGTATTTGTATACTTACATTTGGCGAAGCTTTTAATTTTATACAAACAAAATACAATAAAAGCCAGTTGGTTTTTTGCTTTAATTTACTAAAAAATCACCGAATTTCGTATTTTGCAGGTGTTTCTTGTTCTGGTTTACGATATTTTCGTTTTTTTCTGATTGAAATTTTACTACAAGGCAGTAAAACGTCGAACTCGTTTTCAGGATGATATTTCAGAATTTTCAGGTTGAGATTTCAAAATTGATGTTCAACATTTCAGATTTTCAGATTGAGATTTTTACTAGAAGGCACTAACGCCGTTTTTGTAGCTTTTCATTTCATGTCTCGTCCACGAATAGCATTGGCCGTAGTGCCATTTTCTGACTCAAATTTACGCTTAGCGTCCCAATTGGGCGTCCAAGATATAGTATATTATGATATGTCGGATATGCCACGAACAGTGGAGGAACTTACACTGTTAAAGCGACGCGTTGAGAATTTCGAAATGCGGCTTGCTGTTATTGAAGGTAAGATGTATATGAGTGTATCACTAAAATATAGACATCTCGTATCAAATAGGCGTTAAATTAAAAAATTTAACATAAATTATTCGCTTGTCACATTAAATTATAAAGAATATTTCTGTGATTCGGCTTTGACAAACGTAGTGCAACTGAACTAAGTTTATAGAAATTTGATAAAATATTAAGCATTCATATATCGTTAGTAATTTAGTTGATAGAAGGAAATATAGAAAAATTCATATCTACGTCATCCAGTGGAAAATGTAGGTTTCATTTTCAGGCAATTTAACCGAATTTCCTGGTCTAAAGATACAAAATATAGAAAAATAGAGAAAAATAGAAAAATTCATATCTACGTCATCCAGTGGAAAATGTAGGTTTCATTTTAATGCAATTTAACCGAATTTCCTTGTCAAAAGATACAAAATATAGAAAAATAGAGAAAAATATAAAAATTCATATCTACGTCATCCAGTGGAAAATGTAGGTTTCATTTTCAGGTAATTTAACCGAATTTCCGAGTCTAATGATACAAAACAAACGAAAGAGTCGATGATTGTTCGTGTGCTTGCACCACCAAATTACAAGTCAGCCTTTGTTACTGAGCACTACATTCAAACCACCTCAAGTTTTATGGACTTCTAAATGCAGATAAAAATAATTTTGGAAAATTTTCATGGGCTGGGTGTGAATTTGGTGGTTTTAGAACATAGGCATGTAGCCATAATTATCACCAACCCTGTGGGTCATAAACGCGGGAGCTGTAACGACGAAAACGACCGCGACGTACCGCGGTAGATAATGTAGAAAAGCTGAACAGTGTCAAACTCTTCAGTGGAGTCCGCCATCATCGATTCCTTTTACTAATAGTTAGGGCACAGGAAAGTATAGCGTTAAGTATGTTTATTACTAATAATGCAATACGGTTTTTCTCAACTCCGGTAGGAACCGGGATCCAAAATCAATGTCCTTATGTTCGTTAAATCATTACCCTTATGTTCGCCCAAAGTAGACTACTCATATGAGTGCCTGGTATTTAGGTTTCGGTTTGATTTCGATGCATATTGTGTATTTAGTGGACGGATCGCATCTGATACTATCTCACATCGCATGCACAAGTTTAGTTGTTAGACATATGACATTGTTGGACGATATCTGGGCCACGAATGATCTGTGGTATCGTCGGAGTAACCAGGGGCAACCTAAACATTTTGGCACTCCTTTACTTAACATGTGTACAGCAAGCCATGTTGCTCTGGCAATAGAAGTATCTGGCATCGATATACTAAACGAGCGTGAGCCTTAGACTAAGATGAAGTCTTTATATAAGGCTTATACTAAGTCTTTTACTAAGTACTAACTTTACTAACTTTCTAACTGCTGACTAACTAACTAACTAAATTTACTAACTGCCGCCCCAGAACGCGCCAGTAAACTGTTCTTTTTTAAGGATATTAATAAGTTATACAATTGTCTTCAAAACATGTCTTATTGTAGACACATTAAGTGAAGTAGCGCCAAAAGTTTTGGGGCTTCCCAATTTTTTCTTCTAATTTTCGCTATTTGCACTAGTTTTCTTTTGAATTTTCCTGATAAATGCTAAAATGTTGCTTGTGCGATAAAAAGGATGGGTGGGAGCGACAAAATATTGCTCAGGGGATTAGAGTCGTGGCGTTACCCTGTGTATCCACCGCGTAAGGGTACCTATGACTAGTGCATGATAGTATGAAGGACGATGCTTTTTACAGAGTCAATTACACACGTGTCTTGCCAAAACGCGATAAAATAGCTATATCGTAAAGCGTTAAATGAAGACGTTTTTAATCAACTGTATAAATACGTGTCGTAGAGGGAATTCGAAATTTAAAATATTTTTTATTTTAAGAACTTATGGTTGAGTCCACCTCAGATGCGTACACAAAGGTTCTTCTTTTGTCAATAACTAACTGAATCGTGCATCATTTCACGATCAGAATTCAGCCATCGGTATTCGTAATTTGTCGATGGTGAACAAACATGAGCCCAACGATGCGGGAAGGCATACATGTGGCAATTTCGAATGTCAAGTGACATTCCGATTCGCATAGTTGTGTTCACAAATTTGAGTATATTAAAAGATGCGATGCAACATGATTACAATCACGTCTTTAAGTGTAGTGCAGTCACTAAAAGTTCAATGCTAAATGGTAAAACAGCGACCACGATGAGCGTTTACGTGTTGCAATGTCGCAAATTGTGCCCCCTACTTTAAGCTTAAGTCGCGATTTGTGCATAGACATCGACTTTGAACGGCGTCGACAACAGAACAACCCAGGTGTACGCACCTAACGCATCAGTTTGAAAATTGTTTGCAGGCGGTCCTTGTATGGATCAAATAAAGCGAGGCGGGCCACGTCGAAATGAACAAATCGCTAAATTCAAACAATGTTTAACAAACATGGCTCATGTTGGGATTCCCACACTGTGCTACAATTTTATGCCGCCTGAATCAACGGTATAGTATATTTTTTGTGAAATTATATATTAATTTCATATAGTTAAGATTTTGTAGCGCATAAGAATTTAGCAAAAATCTATACTAGTGAATTCATGGAATACAATTCCGCACCTCTGCGCATCATAAGAGCGAATTCATGCACTTATACGATCATTTTTTGTAGGAACGTATCATCAGAATGCTATCCCAGCTTGACCTCCACATTCATGCATAGCAATATAAAAATTTATTCCGTAATCAGCATAATGTATTTGTTGTTTTACAAGAAACATGAACTGTACAAGGCCAAACATCTTAGTAAACAAATTTGCGGCAAAAATTTACATATGTATATACATATGTATACATATATATATCATTGTATATTTATAAAAATAAATATGGTGTGAATGGCATATATACCCTGAGGAGGGTAAACCAAGACTTGGGGTTTTCGAAGCCGTCGTTGGGTAGGGGCGTTCGAGGACATGGGTGGTCAGAGGCCTGAGGGAGGTCCGAGGCCTTGGGGGTCGAGGCTTCGGACTAGTCGTAAGCCTCGGGATGGAGGTACCAGGCCTCGGGTGGGGGTCCTAAGCCTCAGGGGGAAATTGGGGTAGCATCCCCTCAACCACTACTTCGGCATATATGATAAAATTATTGCTGTAATACGTTATAACGTTTTATACTGTCGAGTAGAAGAATAGGTGTAAAGGATGTTTTTTCACTGTAGTATGACTTTTTAATGTCAAATTATCATTACAGCATACAACGGCACGAAATTTTTAGGATATGTTCGGGTGATATCATATGTACGGATTTTGCGTTTTAAACCTAAATACGGCAGTTCTAACCTATTGTACCTATTGCAGTGGTTGGACACCAATTTGCAACAAAGTTCCTAATTTGAGGTAGCAAATTAACTTAATATGACACACTGTCTTAATGTTAACCACAATGCCGATTATAGGTAAACCAGAATGAATTTAAATGATACACTATTACGATGAATATATAAGGTTCGCCGTTTTCGATGAAATTACTCTCATTGTATTCAGATTTATACAATAACACTACCATTTGGCATAGTTTTTTTGGTATAAATGTCCAAGGTCCGTCGGTTTATGAGTGAGCCCACTTTAGGTGAGTGCATTTGGGTTGTTGTTTTGTCAAGCCAGTTCACCATCGTTAAAGCAATCAACGCGAACAAATCACGATTTTCCCTTATGAACGCATACAGGATATGCGATGCTACAAGTCGTATGCGCTCTTCGCGGTCACTATATTACCATTTAGCGTCGCATTTTGATAACTGTATACAAGTGAAAACGCGATTACTAATCTCGTTTTTTCTCGTATGCTAATATATACATAGACTGCGCATATTGCTGTTTGATTCAGAATGTCATTTGATGAACGAGGATAACCCTGTCAAATAGCGAAATGTGCGCTAACGCATATTCCATTCGTACGTGGCAGAGCACATGTTCGGGTTCACAAAAATGCGAATACCAATGGCAAAAACGTGAACGCGATTTTCTGCGCGAATCAATTCGTGATTTTGAAAAAAGAATAACCTTGGTGTACGCAGCTAAAGTGAACTCATGCATTAGGCGGCAGGAAGCTCCAGCAGTGGGGATAGGAAGAGTGCCGCAGAGGGTAACTAATAATTTTCTTTATGGTTCCCAATTATTGCTCTTAAATTCGTTCTTTTTGCGTAGCGGGTGTGTGGCTTCATAGGGCCAGACGGTTAGAAAACGTAACCCATGCAATTGCACATTTAACACAGTACGACGCAGTTAATAACAAAAAATCTTAATAGCGGAAGATCATAATCAAACATAGCACAGCAGACTAAGAGATATTGCAATCCCAACAGCAGTGGTGCATACAACACGACCTATGAAATCGGAGAACTAAGGCAGGAATAGCAGCAAATGTTCTGAGTGGCACCATAGTATTTGGTCAGCTAAGACAACTAAATTGCTTGAGCCGTATCACAAGGACTTTGAGTTAAATCTGGCTCTTAGCCGTTTGACTTTACAAATCAATGCGATGTTGGTAGGTTTTTCATAGATTCAGGCGTAAGATTTTTCTGACTCGTTCTCTTGAGTATATAAATATTGCATATAGAACCCAAACCGGCGGCTGTTTTTAGTATAAAATCGGATTCAGAATGAATGCGCTATTATGCAACGCCGTCTTTACCGATGCAGCTAGATGTTAGAAACCAAATTTTGTTGTACCTTTTTGGAAGTTGACATTACTCTTGAGTATATAAATATTGCATATAGAACCCAAACCGGCGGCTGTTTTTAGTATAAAATCGGATTCAGAATGAATGCGCTATTATGCAACGCCGTCTTTACAGATGCAGCTAAATGTTAGAAACCAAATTTTGTTGTACCTTTTTGGAAGTTGACATTACTCTTGAGTATATAAATATTGCATATAGAACCCAAACCGGCGGCTGTTTTTAGTATAAAATCGGATTCAGAATGAATGCGCTATTATGCAACGCCGTCTTTACCGATGCAGCTAGATGTTAGAAACCAAATTTTGTTGTACCTTTTTGGAAGTTGACATTACTCTTGAGTATATAAATATTGCATATAGAACCCAAACCGGCGGCTGTTTTTAGTATAAAATCGGATTCAGAATGAATGCGCTATTATGCAACGCCGTCTTTACCGATGCAGCTAGATGTTAGAAACCAAATTTTGTTGTACCTTTTTGGAAGTTGACATTACTCTTGAGTATATAAATATTGCAATAGAACCGAAACCGGCGGCTGTTTTTAGTATAAAATCGTATTCAGAATGAATGCGCTATTATGCAACGCCGTCTTTACCGATGCAGCTAGATGTTAGAAACCAAATTTTGTTGTACCTTTTTGGAAGTTGACATTACTCTTGAGTATATAAATATTGCATATAGAACCCA